>JAVTVY010018555.1:0-75669 GCA_036873755.1 Hanleya hanleyi
CATAAGGTGAAACATTAAAAGATAGGTTTGTGATGCTGCCCAAATTTTATACTGCATTACTGGTACCCAAAATTACAGAGAAATAACACCTTGAAATCAAGGGTAATTTATGGTGAATCACATGGACTTTTATGAAACTAAATAGCCAGTCACCTTAATAGGATACTTTCAAACATGCTATTGTTGCTGTCCTTATTTTTCGTGATTTCTTTGTTGCAAGGAATCAGCAGCATAAATTTTGAGGATGTCCTCATTCTTTAAATTATCTTTCTCAATAATATGTTTAACAGTACAAATTTCTAATAGGAAACTATTTTGGACTGAATGAATGTATATTTTATTAATATTGACAAGAGCATATCAATACTCAAATCAAATAATTATTTTGTGTGGCTGTCTTACATTAGAAGTGTATTTGAATCACACCACAACCAAAGGTGAATTGAAGGGGGAAGTAAAAGATGACAGTTTTTTTTTGTATAGATCTGTTTGTTTGGGACATAATATTACGTTGGTAAACAAATCAAGTGTTTCTTACTATCCATGCAGTTTCCTAATTTTCTGAATTAGTTTGCAGATTTGATGTGGATGACACTAACAGATACATATATTTCAACAGATCTGTATAAGACGTTAAACTGCTAATGTTTGTCGTTAACCTTGATCACCCGATTCACTGTAGTGTTGGGTCTTCCAACCATAGGATCGTAATAAACGCATTACGAGTTTGAGGCGCTAGCATTCACTGATAAACTAAATGTTTACAGGCCATCTTAGGCATGGATATTCAGGATAAAAACTTCCCATACTACTAATCAACCTTCAGAATTACACATTTCTCTGGTCTTGGCGCAGAAACAAATTACAGCATGCGTCAGTACAAGCGACGTTATAAAAATGTGGGGAGGAATTGCCCCGGAGACATGGATGCGCGTCTTCAGTCCTACATGTATGTGGTGGCCTCAATATCAGCGGTATTGATCTGGGCCGATAGACGAGTAAGCAGTCATGGGAGACGTAATTCCGCCAAGACCGCCATTGGCCAATCAGCCTGCCCAGGATGGACATGAACTGAAAACAGTATATTGATCCATCTCTGGTAGATTTATGTAATTCTTAGTCTGGAATTCCTGTACTAGATATCTGTTCACCTCCATGGACAAGGGTATATTTGTGTGCTGCATAAGCAAGCTGTGTTTGGTCTCTCTGTCAATTAGGCCATTGTCACTTGATCGGTTGTTTAGCATGACCAGCCCTCATCTATATTTTGAAGGCAAATAATTGAAATAGATGGGGGATTTATGTTTTCACGAGTAAAACTTACCCATTTTCTCCATATTCGTATACAATTGGTTTGCAAATTAATAATTGATAATAAATAGCATCTAGCATGTGTACTTAAAAAAACAGCAGGGTATGAAATAGACAAACAAATTCTAGTTGCCCATCGGCAAGCACGGGCAACCATCACATCCAGTTGTATTACAATTCGGGCAGAATTTGGTTGCCCAAAGGAAATTTAGGTTGCCCTGGGCAACCGGGCAAAGGGCTATTTCACACCCTGAACAGTCATGCTAATCGACCAATCAAGTGACAATGGTCTTACTACTCTACTTCTCATGATCCATAGTTGAAAAAACATGCTACAAGAGCTAATTATTTATTACTGATTATCAGTAACAGAACAGCTCCTGAAGTAAAGCTTTTTTTATTAAAATTTTAATAAAATTGATGAATCAATCTTTATCTTTGATAACTTTCAGTTAATCCTATAATTTAAAATTTATGTAATTTAACTTTGAAGATTTAACTGTATTTTACTGGTTTCCACTCATTCAATTTCAATGACAGGACCAGTATTTTCAATGCCAGAAATGTTGACCTTTAGAGTCAGTGAAGCCTGGGGGCTGAATTCTGTATTCAGAGAATTCACATCGAAACTCCCCAGTCAGTGTGGTCCAAGCCTGGCTAACAATGACACAAATTTTGGTATTTAGAAATATTCACGGCGGATGGCAAACCAACTAATTTCTCATATATTGAACAGAGACTGTAGCAAATACTACCCACGATCATCCAAACATCCAGGGAGAGGGGGTGTGAAATCTGTGAAATATTATCAGTCACATACATTACAGACCCCTAGTCAGGATTTCAAAGGACCATGGGGGAAAAGAGAGTCCAAGCCATTTTAGCTGGGTATCTGGGGCCCGCTAGGGCCCCATCCGCCAGAAACCCTGTGGTGCTCTGAGAGCCATCGGAGGCAATTTTGGAGCATTCCACAGATATCCATTGAAATGGACTATCATGCTATTCATTTTCTGATTTCCCTTACATAAGTTTCGTGCACTGACTGCATTTTCATGAGCCCGTTTTCTAGCGAGTCTTTGACCATTCGACATTTTAATAAATGCATGCTACGGCATCGGAAATGGCACAAATTGTCACCAGAGGCCGAGATTCTTTCAATAAGGTAAGCGCCCCACAAACTACGGCATTCTCCGTCATACGACATCGTCTCGTCTGTTAAGTCGTACTAAGCCGAAGTTTAAGAACGCGAAAGACGGATAGTACCGGTTTGTGGAGATTGAATTCTCACACACTTTCTGAGAAAGTTCGAGAGTTGGAGAACTCTTCTGTGAAAGAGGCTAAGAATGAGTATATCGTCAACTAACTTCATTGATAAAGCCGGATTTAAAGATGTGAAATGACGATAACATTATTTGGGGAGTGGCGCTAGACTAAAGGAATTGAAAGAGGGCAGCATGGTCGACCATGATGGGCATGGCCTTTGGTTTCCATGGATATTGACAACTTTCTGGTAATACTTGAAATCAGTAATGCCAGTTTTATAATTTCCATCTGCTAGTCTTTGTCAACCGTTTCACAGCCTCCCCACCCTATTGGGCCTCCTTAAAATTCCACCAAGTATCTTCCTGTCCATACATTCAGTGTTACAAATAGATGTTTCAGCAGCAGGATAGAACAAGCAGATACAACTATACATATGAACAAACTCCAGTTTTCATTCCTTCTCTGAATTCTAAAATTAACTGTACATGATTGAAGACCGGCTGCTATTTGTGTAGAAGGAATGAGGGCACACGGAGAGATAAGCAGGCAGAACTTGGCAAGTTTATTCCTATTTTGGATTGCCTGTCAAACACAGCTTTAAGGAAAGGTCAAAATACAGAGATGGAAAATTGCTGGGCTTTGCTGAGAGATTCCTTCCACAGGGAGGCTTTACATCACTTTGATAAAACTACTGATCAAATAAAATATTGGCCATTTAGGGTGCAGTTGTACTGGTAGTTCATTTAAAGGTGAAATTAAAAGAGTTTTCTTTCATTTTTGTTTTCATAATATAAATACCGACTACTATTTGTTTTTGGTTGGTTATCTGAAGTTTAACATCACACCTAACCTTATTGGTCACACAGCGACGATGACCCAAACTACCATACCCTAGCAAAACCCTAACCCTAGCAAAAACCTAACCAAAACTACAAAAACTTTTGAATTTCAAATTTTGAAAATTAGGCTCTACAGACACTGGTGATCACAATGGATCATCAGAGAGCCTAATTTGTTTGGCACTTTATTCTACCTCCTGTGCCAGACAAACATGGTACAAACCATGCTGCCCTAAGCTGGAGGGCCTGTTTGTTTTTGTCTGGAAGCAGTATTACCTCAGCAAGTAGCTCACAGAAGAATTGACATTAGTTTGAATTCACTGTTTTCAATGTGCTCAATGTTGGCATCCTGCCTGTCAACAGTCATCACAGTCAACAACAACAGTCCAGTGTTGAGAGAGCCATAATTTTCTCTCTCAGGTCAGGACTAAAATTCTGGCAAGCCAATAAATTTCCAACCATAGGACTCCTTGATTGGATGTTCTAGAACCAGGAAAGTATGCAGTTCCTTGAACCATAGAACAATATATATGGTCTCAAAAAGGTACCAATAACGAAATTATCATTGTACCATGGAGGCTGGTAAACACCATAAATACTCTATACTTGTAAATTGTGTGCAAAGTTCACATAAGCTACAAATGTCTTTTCAGTGATTTGTGCCTTCCTTATCCCTCTAATATTTCACAGGAAGTGAAATTTCCTGCCATAAAATCTGGAAGTGATCAAATTTATTATACCAGAAGTTGACAAAATGGTTCAAAATCATGCATATAATCCAGCCTTTCTTCGTTATTTCAATGATTTTAGAGGGTGATCAAATTTATTAGAACAGGAAGTTGACAAAATGATTCAAAAAACGATGCTTATAATCCATTATTTTTTGGTTATATCAATGATTTGATCATACTTTGATCAAACTACATGAGAAACTATAGAAATCCTGTTCTATTATACAGTCTGTTATACATGTGGGAATTTGATTCCTGCAGAAATGAATTGAATTGAAATTTATTTCACCAATAACATATCTAACATTCTGAATAATTTATCGCATAAATACATTGGCGGGATTAAAACCCCATGGACCTTGTTTTATCCCTGGTGTTGAAATTATATTGTTTTAAGTTTAATTTTCAGACAAACGGGTCATGCATTGTACAATATGTACATGTAACATTGTATATGCAGGCTACAGGAATTGTCTCCCTTGGAAAGTTTAAAGAATATACAAAAGAGTTATCTCCCCTGAATTAGATGAGAGGGAAAGGATGAAGTTGCAGATTGGGTTCTGTGACTAATCTTAGTAATGCAGTGAGGGATACAATGATCTAATTTGGGTACCGATAGGCTCAGATACTGTATATTCACTAAAAACAGGTGAGTAAATATGTCCCAAAGAGTGTGAGAATGTTGAAAATGAAAGATTTTTCATGAAATTGAGATTCAAGGCATAACACATCTACTAGGTCTGCCATAATTTGTGAATTTCTGTAATTTGGGTATTTGTTAAACTTTAACATGGAAATATCATGATCAGAACCAGAAAGAGACATATATATTTGTTTTCAGTTCGTTTATTAGTGATTTTGTTTGTAATAGCGTTCTTTGTGTTATTGTTCCAATATCGGTTTGAGCTCGAATTAAAATGATAGATATTATGTGGAGTGGTTTGAGTTTTGTGAAATCTTTTGAATGGAATGTGACAATATCCAAAACCCTCGCTAATACATATGTAATGTATTCATATTTATTTGCATACTATAATTTCTTCTCCTTCAACTTTTATCAGAATCTTGCATTTTGATTGGATGAGCAAAGCATCTATGAAAAGATAGTACCTGGTGGAAGGACAATTTGAACATACCTCCCAGGGGTAGAATTTCGCAGAATCCAAAGAATCCAAATTTGCGGAGTTTGGATTCCCAGTGGCACAGTTTGTGAGAATCCAAATTTCTCGCACCCAGCATTTCTTGACCAGTTGCCACTTCCATCAGTGCTGGTCACTGTGCAACTAAATGTAAACTTCTCAATGGGAAATTGATTGAAATCACTTTTAAATTATTCATTTATTCTTAGGAGGGTGGTTAGCACACCTAAAATAGCACACCCTTAAATTAGTTCCGGCGAGTGATTGGTTATCTCCATTGATGAGCAGTATTCAACCTAAACATTTTTTGTTAAGTGGTAAGTATATATAGTCTGAATCTTATTTCTTTTGTATCTTTGTATTGCAAAAAAACAATTGGGATTGTCTGCATTGCAAACAAAAATAAATAAATAAATAAAAAATAAAAGCTGGCCACCTGCATCATTTCCTGGCAAGCAGTAAAACAATTATTATTAATGAACCTTTATATAAAGACTAGGCATAACAGTTCGGCATGGATTTATATCAGATACCGGTACGCAGCAACATTAAAAAAATAAGGAAATTCCTGATATTTTTGTCCCACATATTTTCATTTCATCCATGATGGTTTTTACAGTGAAAGATAAAAATTACCAACAAAAATTCAAGAGTCGCAGACATAAACAAGAAGTGCAGTGCCGTTAAAGTTCAAATCTTGACCTCAAATAAACTGACTTCTGAAGAAATGCGTCTTCTCAACGCAAAGTGGTAAACCGCGTTGTTGTTGTTCATGACAGGTCTCATGCAGGCAATGTCTCTGAAGAAACGATCCATTTTTATTTTCACAAATTTCCTTACCGCTTGATTCTACTTTGCCCGATGTGCTGTCTTAGGGAAAATTGTTTATCAATCTAATTATGAACGAATCCGAATCAAATTCATCTGCGAATTGATATCCAGATGTCCCAGGTTTCATTTTCACCCTCGTGTAATTCCCTGAGAGGACCACGTGTTAGCCGGATTCAATTCCTTCAAAAAGGCTGTTTTCGCCTGTTGGGTTTAACGTAGGTGGCTTTGCACCAACAGCCGAGCGAAGGAGAATACACTTGAGTCATTTGGCGCCAGTCGGGAACCATTACAGAAAGTATTCGAGGCTCCCAAAAAATAATCTAGCAAAGGTTTCCGAGGGTTAGTTAGCGCATTACGTCATCAAAACATAGAGGACCGCCATTGTCCATTTTGCAGCAAGATAAAAGGATATCTCGGGAGTTTTCTGATTACAGGTCAGCTATTTGACTTCAATCTTCGTGAAATATCTAATAAATCTCTTTGAATGAACAACACACTGATTAAGCTAAGCTTTGCATTTCAGGCGAGTCCTTGCGCGAGTCGATTCCCGGATTCGCGTCGAAATTCTACCCCTGCCTCCAGTCCATCTCCATTTTGTAACATTGTACCGAAAGTGGCGTTAAATTCCTGATAAACACCAGTTAACACCTGCAGAGCTGTACTGCCAAACAACGCCATCGATTGGCTTTGTTCAAATTTATTTTCATTAGAATATGTTGAATCAACAGAATGCACGAAAGTGACTAATGAGATGTGTATTGTTCTTGCAACAGCAAATAATTGCTAGAATCCAACAGATTGCTGTAATATTTTAGCGATCTGTATAGAAATGATAGTACTCAGTCTTTTCGATGAGCAGATTAAGGGCGAGTTGTAAATCACTCTCCTGAAATGCTTTGGGGGAGCTGTCGCTCTCCTTGTCAATTGCTCGCCCAAAACACTACTGGGAGAGCTATCGCTCTGCTGGGACGAACTTTTTTTTCAAATTTTCTGTTCAACTATTACTAGTATAATTTAAATGGAATATATTTATCAGTTTTATGTAATTTTCAGTTTTTTAATTAATTTCTAATGTACATGTATGTAAATTATTCTAAATATTTTCAACTTGGTATATACTATTTTTCGTCTGCTTCGCAATGATGGCATTGTTTATTTTAGAATATACAATTCAATTCAAATCTATTTACCGGGTTCATCTTTCTCGGACCCAGAATGAACAAGAATGGATATTCCATGGACCTTCCCTTCAAGGTGCCTCAAGATATTACTCTTCGTTACGGAATTGGTACCCTCTACATAGCTGTCAAATGCTTTTATGGCCGCCCCGCGGAGATTAGGATGTCCGGAGATCTTGTCTTTATACCGTGCACACAGCTTGCACCAGACGAATGTGACGTACTGCCGACCATCCCTCTCCTCGATTGTAAAACCGATGTGTTGTTGAACGGCTGTTCCCCGGTTGTTGAAAGTTTTCAACTCCACTTTATTTCCTTTCGGAATGCCTGCCATCGCTAAAGAGACGATACAAGAAATGTTCAACAGGATTATCGCTCGAGCAAAAGACGGAAGCTGCATGTCACGTACGCCGATCTCCAGCAGCTCTCGTCGGTACAAATTGCCCGCCCAGAGAAACACGTGCTCGCTGATTTCCCTGTAACAGATGATGAACCAATGATCGTGCTCGTTGTGTCTTAATAAGCCAATCACGCATCACTTTGCAAAAGGTGTTTGGTCAGGACGTTCGCGTTATGCGCATGTCAAAAGTTAGTCAAGTTTATTTCCGCTTTCTGTTTGAGTTTTCTTCGGAGGTACTCGTTGAAAATTAAAGTTTTACGGGAGGCGATTCTATTGTTTTATGATACCATTTTAGCTGGATTTCGTTACAATTATGGGCGAGTGATAAATCGGTCGCCTGGAGGTCTTTGGGCGTGTGTGGGCGCGATCGCTCGCCCTTCCTCGCAGAGACTGGTACTGGATTCTCACTAATTTTGTTGCAAGGTTAGGATCTATTTGGATTCCCGTAAATTTTGACGAAAAGCTGATGGAAACGGGATTCCTGTGGAAAGGCAAGCCCTCCTATTATTAGGTTACCACCCCACTGTATCTTCTTGTCCATTGACTAACTTTGAGAATAGGTGATCATATGTCTATGTATGGTTAATCTAAGCTAGAAAATGTTAATTCTGTTATCACCACATTGACTAAACCCAGCGATCAAGTCTGCAAGTCTACCAATTCTACAGTAATTCCTCTAATACATGTAAATCGATTACTCTACCTATTGAAAAACTTCAATTAGCTTGTACACGGTACCCTATGTAAGTATAATTTGAAACAGATAACTTGAACCGTCCCAGACTTTTCACAAGTGGCAGTATCAGAAACTGGGCATTTTTTTATTACGGGAATTACCGTATCTTCAATCTTTGTAAAATTATTTACTGTTATCCCCAAAGTTATTCTGTATCATAGATAATCGCTACATCAACTATATCTGGCATTCTGCTAGTATTGTTATCACCCAATGAACCCATTTGCAACGCCCTTTCATGCCCCCCAATGCCCTTCCTAGCTACCCAACAACCTTCCAATCCCCCAATGCCCTTCCATTCCCCCCCCCCCCCCCCAATACCCTTCCACGCCCCGCAATGCCCTTCCCTTTCACCCAATGCCATTCCATGCCTCCAAATTTCCCCAATGCCATTCCAGGTCCCTTAACGCCCTTTCATTCCCCCTCAACACACTCACTTCAAAATGAACACACAAGCCTCTCGCATCTACCATCATTCTCTCTGCAACCTAACCCAAAAACAGTAATCTGATTACACTTTGCCACTTCAAACTTCTCGTTCCTAGATGATGAAGTTATTCCCCTTTGTTTATTGCCACTTGAATGCACTAAATATGAGAAATAATCTACTCGCTGAAGAAAGCAGACAATACCCTTCATACCTGATACCTGGCAAGACCTGGCATATTGTCAACAACAAAAATTTTGAGAAAAAAAAAAAAGACTAAATAGATGACAATGTCTGACCTAGCTCAATGCCCACAGCACAATACAGGCAACTTCATCACTGACTCTGTCTTGTGCAGGCTGCCAGGGGGGTTCCCCAACATAACGGCTCTATCCCCACACCCACCCTACAAGACTTGTACTCACCCGTCCAGAGCTGGAACTGAATGAATGCTGTCTGTGACGGTTGCTACGATGATGGCGTCTCTCCCGTCGCCGGCGGTAACTGTGGCTGTGATAGCTGTCCCCACGGGAGTGGTAGCGACTTGTGTGACTGGTTCTGCGACTCTGGTCCGATTCGCAGTAATCCCCCTTGTGCTTGCTCCGACTGTCGTAACTCCGACTCACACTGTAAGAGCGGTCTCGACGACACCTGCTTGCCGTAGGTGTCTGGTCATCGTCACAGTGACGGTAGCGATGACGTCGATATTCGTTACTGCTAGAGAAAGAGGAACATGAGAAAGGCTTATTTTCAGCTTTCAAATTCAATATAGAGCTATGCACAGGGAGATTTCTCATCAATTAGTTTCATATTCCATTGAAGTTTTCCAGCTGATGGCTAAGCTAAGGGGAGCAAAGATTGTTTGTAAAGTTATCATAACTTAGCAGCGTAAATTTGTGACGCACACACACAGAGAGGCAGTGATTCTATACCCTTTAATCAAGGTCCAGGTGCGGGATGATAATCTTCTTTGGCATTTCGGCAACGAATCTGCTCCTTTTAACAGGAATTGAAAGCAAAACCGGTTGTCTGCATGAAAAACTGATTTATAATTACTTTCTAGAAAATAAGCTTAAATCGAAAAAAATCTAGCTTCTTTTAAATCTCTGGCACAGGAGTAGGCCTGCTCCAGATATGAACAAATAATTTAGGACTGACCTTTTGGAATGTGGAGAGTCTTCATAATAATCCTCATTCGATCGCTTCCTCTTGTATCTGTGATAGCTTCCTTCAAAGGACTCCTCCCTCGACAACGAGCGCTTCCGCCGAGAACGTGGCATCTGAGTATAGAGAAAACAAGGGAAACATTGGTAACAGGCGACTAACTGAGGCACCCGTGGGGTTCCCGGGTGTGAAAAGGAATAGGACCCAATGTCGTGATATGACTGAAATATAGTTGAAAGCGATGTTAAATCATATTCACTCACTCACTCACTCACGCATTGTATAATATCATCAGTGTATTTTTAGAACTAGATTAACAACAATGTGATCTAGTAGGGTTGGCTGTAGTTCGCTTTTGCCAAGGCCTGAGGTTCTGGTAGAGCATGATCGACGGAATTCTTAGCTCTAAATATGCTATTCTAAAAAGCTTATAATCAAATAAAGTAATTTTATCTTGGAAATATAGATCAAGGTCAGTCATCTTCAAACAATTTCAAGTCAATTCTAATTTAATTGCATAAGGAACAGGAATTTGGAGACCTTAGACTTAACATATAGAATATGACTTTTTGAAAATAGGTCAAGGTCAGTGATATTCTTCAATAGACTTCAGGTCCAGCCATAGGTGGTATAAATTTGGACAATGTAAATCTTTCATGGAATATTGTACTAAATAGAATCTGACCTGGATAAAATAGGTCAAGGTCAGTCATCTTCAGCACACCTTTGGAGCATCACCAGATGTACACATAGTATTAATTTGGAAAGCCTAGCTTTATTTCTCAATGTTATATCATGATAAACAGTATATATAAATAGGTCAAGGTCAGTCAACTGGGATAGGCTTCTAGTCAATCACGAGTTGCACACATAATATGAATTTGGAGACCTAGCTTTAATCCTTCAAACAATATAGCACATACTGAAAATTTGACCTTGATAAAATAGGTCAAGGTCAGTCATCTTCAGTACACCTATCAACCTTTGCCAGATGTACACATAGTATTAAATTGGAAAGCCTAGATATATTTCATGTTAGACCATAATAAACAGCATATGACCTTGAAAAAATAGATCAAGGTCAGTTAACTGGGATAGGCTTCTAGTCAATCACCAGTTGCATAACTAATATGAATTAAGAGACCCTAGCGCTTCAATCCTTCAAAAATTTAGAAATACAAAAATTTGACCTTGATAAAATAGGTCAAGGTCAGTCATCTTCAGTACACCTCTGGACCTTCGCCAGATGTATACATAGTATTAATGTGGAAAGCCTAGTTTTATTTCTTCATGTTATATCATAATAAACAGTATATGACCATTAATACGAAGCTGCGCATCTGAAAACCCCTCGGCTCTGGGCGCCAGCCATTCATAATGTATTCAATTTAAAACAAGACTTCAGGAACACCAAGCAGTCAAGTAACAAATATACAGATTATGAAAAATTTTGCCATTAGAAATGGCCTCAAACGTTTCCGTCCAATCAGAGAAACCGGTATTCATTACATAAGTCTGTTGATGCATCGACGATGTATACCAAATTTTACATCGAACATTTGAAAATTATCTGAGATAGAGATCCCTAATGATTTCGCATAAATTAAAGATGGCCGCCCATCCTTCCCACCACTCAGAGAAACTGATGTGGTTATTCATTGGAAGTCTCTTGATACATAGATTCTGTATACCAAGTTTCATATAGAACACTGAAATGGTATCAAAGATAAACATCATTAAAGATTTTGCATAAATTAAAGATGGCCACCAAGGTTTCCGCCCAAGCAGAAAAACCAGAATTGTCTATTGATACATCGATGATGTATACCAAATTTTACATTGAGCACTTGAACCGTATCAGAGATATAGATCATTAATGATTTCGCATAAATTAAAGATGGCCGCCCATCCTTCCCGCCACTCAGAGGAACCGATGTGGTTATTCATTGCAAGTCTCTTGATACATCGATGCTGGATACCAAGTTTCATATAGAACACTGAAATGGTATCAAAGATATATATCATTGAAGATTTTGCATAAATTAAAGATGGCCGCCAAGGTTCCGCCCAATCAGAAACGCCAGAACTGTCATTTATCGTAAGTCTATTGATGCTTCGATGATATATACCAAATTTTACATCGAGCACTCGAACAGTATCAGAGATAGAGATCATTAATGATTTTGCATAAATTAAAGATGGCCGCCCATCCTTCCCGCCACTCAGAGGAACTGATGTGGCTATACATTGCAGATCTCTTGATACATCGATGCTGTATACCAAGTTTCGTATAGAACACTTGAATGGTATCAGAGATATATTTCATTGAAGATTTTGCATAAATTAAAGATGGCCGCCAAGGTTTTCACCGAATCAGGGAAACTGGTTTGGTCATTCCTTTGAAGTTTCTTGATGCATCGATGATCTATACCAAGTTTCACACTGAACAGAGAAATGGTACCTAAGATACACAAGATTAATGATTTCGCATAAATTAAATATGGCCGCCAAAGTTTCCAACCAATCAGGTCCAGATTCAATAGGGTTCTGGGTCATGAGCATATGGATGTGCACTGCAAGTTTGGGGTGCCTAGGGTAAGCCGTTCTAAAGATATCTTGGTAACAAGAAAGCTGTGATGGTTTCGCATAAATTAAAGATGGCCGCCAAAGTTTCTAACCAATCAGGTCCAGATTCAATAGGGTTCTGGGTCACAAGCATACGGATGTGCACTGCAACTTTGGTGTGCCTAGGGTAAGTCGTTCTGAAGATATCTTGGTAACGAGAAAGGTGTGACGGACAGACGGACGGACGGACAGACGGACAGACGTACATGACGACGACAATACCCTTCGGCCAAATTTTGGCCGAGGGGTAAAAAGTTCAGTCAACTGGAATAGGCTTCTAGTCAATCACGAGTTGCATATATAATATGAATTTGGAGACCCTAGCTTTAATCCTTCAAAAAATATAGCAAATACTAAAATTTGACCTTGATAAAAAAGGTCAAGGTCAGTCATCTTCAGTACACCTCTGGACCTTTGCTAGATGTATACATAGTATCAATTTGGAAAGCCTAGGTATATTTCTTCGTGTTACACCATAATAAACAGAATATGACCTTGAAAAATAGGTCAAGGTCAGTCAACTGGATAGGCTTCTAGTCAATCACCAGTTGCATAAGTAATATGAATTTGGAGATTCTAGCTTCAATCCTTCAAAAAATATAGCAAATACTGTGATTTGACCTTGATAAAATAGGTCAAGGTTAGTCATCTTCAGTACACCTCTGGACCTTCGCCAGATATATACATAGTATTAATTTGGAAAGCCTAGCTTTATTTCTTCATTTTATATTATAATAAACAGCATATGACCTATAAAAAATAGGTCAAGGTCAGTCAACTGGGGTAGGCTTCTAGTCAATCACCAGTTGCATAAGTAATATGAATTTAGAGATCCTAGCTTCAATCCTTCAAAAAATATAGCAAATACTATCATTTGACCTTGATAAAATAGGTAAAGGTCAGTCCTTTTTAATAGGCTTCTGACCCTTCACCCGATACATTTGTTGTACGAATTTACAATGCCTGGCAATAATTCTTCTTGAGATATCGTGTTCACAAGAAAGATGGACAGACAGACGGACAGACAGACAGACGACGCTGACGACGACAATACCCTTCGGGCAAATTGGTAAAAAGGACTGTTGACTTCCACCCTTCAAGTTAGCTTCATGTTAATATTCATCGTCACTAGTTGTTGTTGTTATTGGGTTGCAGTAGAAAAAGCTAACTCACTCGATCTTGTGAAATATTTTCAGAAGTAGATGTACATGGTGACTATAAATTTAAAGAATAATGAAAATCGGCACTATTTTTGTACTGCTTGTGATGACGAGGATGATTTTATGTCTGGAAATGCCATATTATAGCGCGAATAGTGCAAATTTGCATGTGCAAAGATTCCCGTCTCAAACAGTATATAATTTCTATGTTGTCAACATCGAAAGACAAGAGCAGCAGCATCAGATTATTTTTGCTGTCTTCTGTGACAGAAATACGACAAATCTGACATCCAAACAAGAAATAATCCAGTCAAGCTGCTTAGCAGGTAACTGTAATCAACTTTATAAGGGAGTATTTATACCCGATTAATCAAATTTTCCCACCCCTTGTCAGTCTTTTGGCGATTTCATCCCAGCGGGTTGATGTATGGTCATTAAAATTCACCCATTTCTCAATCTAGACATGAACAAGATATTGAGAGAAGAAAAATGAAAAAAAAAAAGAATTTTATATTTACATTTATTTTAAGGGCTGTTAAAAAAGGGAAGGTCAGTGGGGTGCGGATGCAAAGTCTTTTTCAGACCCACCACTCATAGAAATGAATTTCTCCGAAACAAGAGTACCCATACCCATATGAACTGATAAACTTTTAGCAAATAAGACCACCTATAGAAATGAATTCCAGATCCATTGAAGGAAACGTTGGTGAGTGTGGATTTATGCTTCCTATCTCAATTATATTCTCTCGAAGACTCAAATAAACGGTGGCGATCGTTAGGATATGGATCTGTGGCGACAGTAACCTGCTAAACTTAGACCGTATTTTTAGTGAAAATAGGAGACATTTTGGTACAACCTCGCGCTCAGCTCCATCTATGAATTATGTCATCAGATATCACATCAGTTGGTTGGAGCGACATGGAAGAGGTGGGAAAAATTGATCTGGCGACTAAAGAGCAACCATAGGACTCTACAGGAAAGCTTCCCTCGGCACCTCACATTCAGATCCGAGAATACGGTGGATTTTCGAACATAGCCTCAGTATCTCAGTCACCCACGCTTTTATGGCAGCTGTTCATGTGGAGACTAGAATTCATAGATGGTTTTCTTTATATGATATTGATGGTGGTCAAATGGGCGAGGCTATGCTAATCTATGCCCGATACAGCCTGATGCTACTAAACACTGCCTGATACCAACACCCGATAAATTAACGCTGCTAATTACTGCCCGATACCAAAAGCCCGATACCAAATGCCCACTTATTACCCCCCGATACTAAATGCCAGATACTCAATGTGATGGTAATTACTGCTCGATACCAAATGCCTGATACTACCTGGCCATTTTGATTCTTGTATCAGGGCCACCCAACGATACCGACACGGATAGAATTTATGAAAAGTGAACAGAACAGAGGCACAAGTGTGAAAAAAATCTCTTTTAGTTCAGTGTCGGGCAACTAGTCGATTGGTAGCCAGGTAATATTGGGCGTTTGGTATCAGGTGCATTGAATATCTGGCGTTTAGTATCGGGCAGTAATTAGTGGTCAAATCAGGGCTTCATGTTGGTGAGATAAAAATAGCTCATATAAATTTGTCGTGGAGAGCTGCGACGCCACCTAAAAAATCTGTCGTAGAAGGACTCGGGAAGAGTGATTCAACATGAACAATTGAAGAAACTGAACTAGACACATCAAAGTACAGGGTTCATACACTTACACTAAAACAAAATTCCAGGAGTTTTCCAGGAGTTTTCAAATAATAATTCCAAATTTCCAGGTATAATTTTATTGCAATTCCAGGAGTTTCCAGGACTTTTTCACGGGTTATTCAAGCATGGTTTTGAAACTACTACGTAAGATCATGTTCCTTTATAAAACACTTTCGTTAAAGAAATCTCGAATGGTGAATCCAGTTGCTGATTTTCTCTGTTCAAGTAACTGTTTGTGTTTAACACCCTTGGCGTGACTACGAATGGCAGGCTCCCCCATATTGGAAATATCAAACGTTTTTTGACAAACTTTACACCTCGCGTTGGACTTATCTGCACCCCGTTCCAACCAGGCGGTGTAATTTGGTTGACTGAGCCAGCGCTCGTTGAAGACACATTTTCCAGGGGGCATAGTCAAGGTTCAAAAGTTCACCGAAGCGTGTCAACATTGACGGTAAACAAATTCTGAGCGGGAATTCTAGCAAAAGTGATTGAAGACCACTTTACGGCGAGTACAACTCTTAACCATTGATGTCGCAAACGAACTCAGTGAGTAGTCTCCCTTTATTCAGTTTCCCTTTACGGCAAGTCGCGCACCTGTCACGACAATGAATGTTCGACGACCGGTCACCCAACATGAACAATGATAGTTTCGATTGATTTGATTACAGTTTACGGAGTTTCAACGTATATCATAACATTTGACCAGGCAAAAACGTTCGATTCGTGTGATTTGATTAAAATTAAGGAGTTTCCAGGACTATCACTTTATTTTTTAGGACATTCCAGGACTTTCCAACACTAGAATTAAATTCCAGGAGTTTTAAGGAGTTTCCAGGAGCCGTGCGAACCCTGAAAGTAAGTACCCTTTGCGACTTGCAGAGAGTTATGAAAATCTGCCAGATCTATTCAGATCTCTCAGTGATGCTCAGCTGAAACAATAGGCAGATATATGGGACCTCCTTTTCAGTATTAAATTATGCATGTTCAGGGTTCTGCCCAATATTCCCCCCCCCCCCCCGTGTCGCGAGAGTTGTTAAAATGATTCAATGCCCTACCCCATGGGGCAGAAATTTGAACTGAATCGGCTAAACCTCAGTAAAATACAATTAACGTCCCATCCCTAGATAAATATTAACTGCATCCCCACATAAACAGGGCTGAAAACATGTGATAGCCCCATCTCTGGGACATAAACTAGTGAATCTCCAGGTAATCCCCCACTAAGCCTGGCCCTTGCCTTAGCCACAACTGTTCCTATCAATAATACCTTCGGTTGATACTTGTCGTTCATTGATCTCCGTGTGCTATAACCTGTAGTACCGTATAAAAGTTCCTTTTGATGCTCCTTACCGGTTATTTTCGGGAAGCTAATTCCTTCTTTTCCACGCTTGTCACTTTTATTAAAGTTTCCAGCGCTGTACAGGAGCCGTTTTCACATTGACCCGGACGTTCCCCATATTACGGTAGATGCCATATTGTGGGGTCGTCCTATTGTCATGCCTGTGTCAAGCCTGTGGCAGGCCGGCTTATATATACGGATTACTTGCTTTATATACGAAATTACAACTATTTGTGGATCTTACTATAACATTTATACATTTCTGCTTTTATCTGGTATATTTTTAGGCATGTATCGGCACTTATAAGCCCCGGAATCATCGATTTACTCTTCCACGCTCGAAATCTTGGTCCGTCCAATATGGCGGCCGACCAGCCCAGGAGGGGTATATGTAAAAACCAGACTTCCAGATACGGAGCGGGATTTCATCTTATTATTCAACCAAGTGAAAGCCTTTCGCAAAGATAATATAGTGAACTCTGTAAATTGTATTGAATTGTTTTATTTCAATAATAATCATGAAAATAAATCGATTTATTAGCATTTTATGTCATTGGTTGTTACTATTTTATTAGGCCGGGTGAGTGGCAGGCCGTGGCAGGGCGGTTTATTCAATGTGGTTTCTTGCGTGTTTTTTGTTATTATTATGTATGCGTTTGTCCTTTATTGCTACTTTATTCCTATTGGATAATAAAACTGTTCTGAACTATGTCAATTGTATTGAATTGTTTTATTTCAATAATAATAATGAAAATAAATGATTTATTAGCATTTTATGTCATTGGTTGTTACTAATTTATTAGGCCGGATGATTGGCAGGCCGTGGCAGGGCGGTTTATTCAATGTGGTTTCTTGCGTGTTTTTTGTTATTATTATGTATGCGTTTGTCCTTTATTGCTACTTTATTCCTATTGGATAATAAAACTCTTCTGAACTATGTCAATTGTATTGAATTGTTTTATTTCAATAATAATAATGAAAATAAATCGATTTATTAGCATTTTATGTCATTGGTTGTTACTAATTTATTAGGCCGGATGATTGGCAGGCCGTGGCAGGGCGGTTTATTCAATGTGGTTTCTTGCGTGTTTTTTGTTATTATTATGTATGCGTTTGTCCTTTATTGCTACTTTATTCCTATTGGATAATAAAACTGTTCTGAACTATGTCAATTGTATTGAATTGTTTTATTTCAATAATAATAATGAAAATAAATGATTTATTAGCATTTTATGTCATTGGTTGTTACTAATTTATTAGGCCGGATGATTGGCAGGCCGTGGCAGGGCGGTTTATTCAATGTGGTTTCTTGCGTGTTTTTTGTTATTATTATGTATGCGTTTGTCCTTTATTGCTACTTTATTCCTATTGGATAATAAAACTCTTCTGAACTATGTCAATTGTATTGAATTGTTTTATTTCAATAATAATAATGAAAATAAATCGATTTATTAGCATTTTATGTCATTGGTTGTTACCAATTTATTAGGCCGGATGATTGGCAGGCCGTGGCAGGGCGGCTTATTCAATGTGGTTTCTTGCGTGTTTTTTGTTATTATTATGTATGCGTTTGTCCTTTATTGCTACTTTATTCCTATTGGATAATAAAACTGTTCTGAACTATGTCAATTGTATTGAATTGTTTTATTTCAATAATAATAATGAAAATAAATCGATTTATTAGCATTTTATGTCATTGGTTGTTACTAATTTATTAGGCCGGATGATTGGCAGGCCGTGGCAGGGCGGCTTATTCAATGTGGTTTCTTGCGTGTTTTTTGTTATTATTATGTATGCGTTTGTCCTTTATTGCTACTTTATTCCTATTGGATAATAAAATACAATTGTGCAGATTTCTTTGCCATTTATTTACATCATCATTGGCACAACTCTTTTAATCTTCAATATATATAATTGAAATAATCTTAATCTTATAATTGTACAGATTTCTTATGTCTATTTACATCATTGCAATTCTTTAATTTAGTCTGTTTTAGTTCGCATTTAAGCCATGTATATATTGTTGAATATTTCTTAATTGTTATCGTCACTGTAATTAGGCACTTTGTGCCTGTTGTGATCGACGTTTAATAAATAAAATAAAAAATAAAACTGTTCTGAACTATGTCAATTGTATTGAATTGTTTTATTTCAATAATAATAATGAAAATAAATCAATTTATTAGCATTTTTTGTCATTGGTTGTTACTAATTTATTAGGCCGGATGATTGGCAGGCCGTGGCAGGGCGGCTTATTCAATGTGGTTTCTTGCGTGTTTTTTGTTATTATTATGTATGCGTTTGTCCTTTATTGCTACTTTATTCCTATTGGATAATAAAATACAATTGTGCAGATTTCTTTGCCATTTATTTACATCATCATTGGCACAATTCTTTTAATCTTCAATATATATAATTGAAATAATCTTAATCTTATAATTGTACAGATTTCTTATGTCTATTTACATCATTGCAATTCTTTAATTTAGTCTGTTTTAGTTCGCATTTAAGCCATGTATATATTGTTGAATATTTCTTAATTGTTATCGTCACTGTAATTAGGCACTTTGTGCCTGTTGTGATCGACGTTTAATAAATAAAATAAAAAATAAAACTGTTCTGAACTATGTCAATTGTATTGAATTGTTTTATTTCAATAATAATAATGAAAATAAATCAATTTATTAGCATTTTATGTCATTGGTTGTTACTAATTTATTAGGCCGGATGATTGGCAGGCCGTGGCAGGGCGGCTTATTCAATGTGGTTTCTTGCGTGTTTTTTGTTATTATTATGTATGCGTTTGTCCTTTATTGCTACTTTATTCCTATTGGATAATAAAATACAATTGTGCAGATTTCTTTGCCATTTATTTACATCATCATTGGCACAATTCTTTTAATCTTCAATATATATAATTGAAATAATCTTAATCTTATAATTGTACAGATTTCTTATGTCTATTTACATCATTGCAATTCTTTAATTTAGTCTGTTTTAGTTCGCATTTAAGCCATGTATATATTGTTGAACATTTCTTAATTGTTATCGTCACTGTAATTAGGCACTTTGTGCCTGTTGTGATCGACGTTTAATAAATAAAATAAAAAATAAAACTGTTCTGAACTATGTCAATTGTATTGAATTGTTTTATTTCAATAATAATAATGAAAATAAATCAATTTATTAGCATTTTATGTCATTGGTTGTTACTAATTTATTAGGCCGGATGATTGGCAGGCCGTGGCAGGGCGGCTTATTCAATGTGGTTTCTTGCGTGTTTTTTGTTATTATTATGTATGCGTTTGTCCTTTATTGCTACTTTATTCCTATTGGATAATAAAATACAATTGTGCAGATTTCTTTGCCATTTATTTACATCATCATTGGCACAATTCTTTTAATCTTCAATATATATAATTGAAATAATCTTAATCTTATAATTGTACAGATTTCTTATGTCTATTTACATCATTGCAATTCTTTAATTTAGTCTGTTTTAGTTCGCATTTAAGCCATGTATATATTGTTGAATATTTCTTAATTGTTATCGTCACTGTAATTAGGCACTTTGTGCCTGTTGTGATCGACGTTTAATAAATAAAATAAAAAATAAAACTGTTCTGAACTATGTCAATTGTATTGAATTGTTTTATTTCAATAATAATAATGAAAATAAATCAATTTATTAGCATTTTATGTCATTGGTTGTTACTAATTTATTAGGCCGGATGATTGGCAGGCCGTGGCAGGGCGGCTTATTCAATGTGGTTTCTTGCGTGTTTTTTGTTATTATTATGTATGCGTTTGTCCTTTATTGCTACTTTATTCCTATTGGATAATAAAATACAATTGTGCAGATTTCTTTGCCATTTATTTACATCATCATTGGCACAATTCTTTTAATCTTCAATATATATAATTGAAATAATCTTAATCTTATAATTGTACAGATTTCTTATGTCTATTTACATCATTGCAATTCTTTAATTTAGTCTGTTTTAGTTCGCATTTAAGCCATGTATATATTGTTGAATATTTCTTAATTGTTATCGTCACTGTAATTAGGCACTTTGTGCCTGTTGTGATAGACGTTTAATAAATAAAATAAAAAATAAAACTGTTCTGAACTATGTCAATTGTATTGAATTGTTTTATTTCAATAATAATAATGAAAATAAATCAATTTATTAGCATTTTATGTCATTGGTTGTTACTAATTTATTATGCCGGATGATTGGCAGGCCGTGGCAGGGCGGTTTATTCAATGTGGTTTCTTACATGTGTTTATTATTATTATTATTATGTATGTGTTTGTCATTTATTGCTACTTTTTTCCTATTGGATAATAAAACTGTTCTGAACTCTGTCATTTATTGTCACATTTTTATGAGACCGGATGATTGACAGGCCGTGGCAGGCCGGTTTATTCAATGTGGTTTCTTACGTGTTGTTTTTTTTATTACGTATGTGTTTGTCAATTATTGCTACTTATTGCTATTTGATAATAAAACAATTTATTTCAGTTGCGGCGTTATTTGAATATGTAAGTGTACTCAATGGCCATGATCAAGTTGTGTATATGTAAACAATCGGTACAAGCCATCGGGGGTACATTTTTTCAATGGGACAGTAAGCGTGTTCTTTATCACACCGCTTGCCTTTTGACACATTTTCTCTATCAACATTTGTGGGGAGCAGTACTCTTTGATATTTTTCGGAATCGTAGAATCATACCTGTGGAGAAGCTCAAACGTACAGGGTTTCATACACGTCGTGTTTTGACACCGGTATTCGGTGTCAAAACTCCCGTAAAAACTCAATTTTGCCACCAAAAAACTGAAGTTTGAGTGTTTTAGAAGGGAAAAACTGAAATTTTGGAAAAAAACTGAAGTCTCCAAAGGCCAATACTTCGTAATTTCGTAATTTATAATCGAAATATATTGCGGGCAAACAATCGGGAAATGGGGAATACCAGAATAAACCGAATAAATAGGCCGGCATCTTCGGTCATTTCCGTGAACTTCGGTACTGCTAGGTTAAAACTTCGTTTTGCCGAGCGCTAATTATTTATGTCCGTTTCCCGAACTGTTATCGGGGTCATGCTGTCGGTAACCCTAAAGCCTGTATTCATACTAAATGTATGTGGAGGTTTCCGAATTGCGTTGTGTGGCGGAAAAAGAAAAATTGCAGGGAAAGTTTGACATGTGGGAATGATGAGCCCCCAAAGATGTCTAACTCTCCTTGGAATGGACAGGTAAATATCTGACCATCGCTGAATAGTATTTATGATAAAGGAGACGATGTAATCTTCGCATAGGGCATTTGTTTTCACTCAAAGTTGAACGATCTTGTCGTGTTGTTGTTGTAAAGAAACTGGCATGTACGCATTGTACGATGTTGAAACTGAAACCAAAGTTTGATTGTACCGTAGTTAATAAAGTTTGAATGGATAATTCAAAGACAGCGAACTGATTTAGCCACAATATAAACCTGGCTAGATCATTCTTTGATTTGAAGATACATAAAGAAGAGTTGAATTTTTTTATACTGTCAAAACTTTTTTCAAATTTAATGAGATGGTGCAAACATGGAGGTATCGGATCCGATTTTTACCTCCATGGTGCAAACAAACCAAAACAACTGAAGTTGATTTTTGAAATTACTAGACTAGGCATCTATTTTCTGGCATTGAATTTAACTGATCTGTCTATTATCCTGAAACAAGTGTCCCACATTAGGGCAGCACAGAAACATTTCAAATGCCTGCCCCATCAACAAAAGTCTGGTGTACTGCATTTACAGGATTTAGGTCAAACGTTATGGGCAAATCCATTCTTTCAATAAGGGTGGTCAAGTCAAACTGTTGGCACTTATTTGCAGCCTTCAATAACCAAACATGGTAAACTTATGTATCTATCTGGAGTTCGCATGATCCTATCGAAAGTGAGCCAGCTGCCTATGCACAATAGTTTACAAAATTGTGCGCCTTTTCAAACAGAATTCTCTAATTCATTTCATTTTTATGAGTTTATGGTCACCAAGGACTAGCTGCAGTTATGACAATTGCTTATCTTCAATCGTGTAATTTTTTTTTTTTTTTGCATTGTCTTTTCATCTCTCTTTTTTTAATTTCTCTTTTGAATCTAACCCTGAAGTTGTACTGGATTTTTAATTTTAGTCTGAATATTTGCCAAATTTCACATCAAATTTATAATGTAAGATTTTGAAAGGGAAGTCTGGTCCAGATCCAAGTGGTTTTTAATTAGCGTAGCTGAAACGTTTCAAAACTTGCATACTTGAATTGGACATCATTTGCAAGCCAGGAACTGATACCTCGATTTCATTCAAAATTACCAAGTTTTTAAAAATTAATTTGAATTGCCTTGTGTAATCTTGTCTTGTTGACATCCACAATGTGACATAATGTGCTGAAAATAGATGGTATCTTAGACCCTGGTAAATTAAGAACAAAACTGAAGATGTTAAATTATCTGTTTGTTGCTTTATTTTCACAATTCAAATATATAGCAGTATTGACAGGCTCCATTGATGGTCGTATGAAAATTTGTTATATACATTACTTATGGCGGTTGCAAAATTAGAAATAAACTCAATAGAAGTCTGTCGGCCGGCGACAAAAATGTAAAAATACTCAATTCAGGTGAAAAAAATATTGAATTTTCAGTATCTGGTGGCAAAAATTTGGACTTCTATGAAACCCTGACGTAATGTTTCTACTTCCGGGGAAGCGATTTGTTGTCAAGACAATAGATAATCGATACCTGTGGAGAAGCCCCGCTCAAACGAAAAATGGTCACGAAAAGTAGTTTCCACTTCAAGGGAAGCGATTTGTTGTTAAGACAATAACTAATCGACACCTGTGGAGAAGCCGCTCAAACGAAAAGTAGCTACGAAAAGTAAAGTTTCGACTTCAAGGAAAGCGATTTGATGCCAAGACCGTAACTAACCCATACCTGTGGTGAAGCCCTGCAAAGACAGGACTGCCTCTACTGAAATACAGCTTGCTGCTATTTATGGCGAACGAAAAAGATTTGTTAACGTTAAAATTCCCTCAGTACAGCAGCAACCCAATGGTTTTGATTGTAGCTTATTTGCCATCGCAAAATTTGGTAGAGTTCTGTCATTCTGGGTATAATGGGAAAATTGATATTGCTTTCGACGTCGATATTTTGAGACCGCATTTAGTTAGGTGCTTAGAAAAAAAAAATTTGAACCATTTCCCAAATGTACAAAACCTTCCCCAATTATTTTAAATTTCACAACTGTTACTAGTTCAAAAATTTACTGTCATTGTTCCTGTGGATTGCCCGATTGCTTTAATGATATGGTGGGCTGTGAAGCCCTTATCGGAAAAAAATATTGTAATGTTTGGAAACATAAATCTTGTCCAGGGAACAAAGAAGAATGGTTTTGTGACCTGCACAAGTAATTCTTTATTGTACAAAAAATAATCATGGTTTCATAGTCAAACAAGTTATTACTATTCATTATTATTATTACTTTTCATTATTATTATTATTATTATTATTCACTATTATTATTATTAGTGTAACGAATACGAGGCTCAGTCACATGGCATGGCATTATCGGAAACCAGGCGAACAGCATACGGCTTGAATAGAAAACGCCGGTTTCCGAACCTGTGTGCACTGCGTATCGTAACATGACTACATACGGGACAAGACAACTGCACGGAGATTGAGTGGACTTCCTTGAAAACGAAATCACCGGGCTGTAGAACACGTATAATCTATTCTCGTTACAAAAACAACCATCACCTTGCTTTTTTGCTTGTCGCCGTAGCATTTTTTCTGGTCGCCAAAATACAAATCTACTCGCATTTGGCGAGTAAAACGGCTACTTTTCAATCCCTGTATCCATGCACACACGTACTTAAACACACAACCTACGAGTTGAAATACATTCATGCTAACACTCGCAAGCTATAGGCCCAGGTCTAGAGTTTGATATATATATACACGTACCCAGTAAATCGTACCATAAACGATTATCCATTCACGTCCCCATAAGCATACGGTCTCTCACCACCCTGTACATACTGAGTAATTCACGGCCAATCATAGATTAATACTGTCTCATACAGTAGTATAGGAAGAGGGTTCATAGACCAGGTGACCATACAGTAGTATAGAAAGACGGTTCCTATACCAGGTGACCATACAGTAGTATATGAAGAGGGTTACTAGACCAGGTGCCTACCCATCCACTGTGTGTTATCTATGTCCGATCCTATGTGGACCGTGTAGTCGTGAACTCTAGCCTTGATGATTTGTCCTTGGAGCCGGGCCGCGGAGTGAGTCGCCGTGAGCGGGGTCGCTGAAGCCTGGGGGTGTATTCCTACGAGGGGTGCCGTCTGCTGCTGTGGTGAACCGTGCAGTTGAATAGTTCTGCGGTGTTACAGAGAGACGGGCCGGTGCCGTAGAAGCCTTTGTACTGTGATAGTACTGTCGTGCCCAGGCCGTCTGCATCCATGAACAGTTACCAACGCTTGGAGGGGCCTAGTCGTGTAAGATGAGACACGACGACGATGAGAAGTCCATACAGCCCGAGTGAAGAAGACCGGGGGAAGGAAGACACACGCCGGACATAACCACGGAAGGGCCAGGTCGTGTAAGACGAAACACGACGGGGAGTCCATCCATACGGGAGTGGACGAAGACCTGGGGAAGGAAGATAGAAGCTGGACCCAACCACGAGAGAACCGGTCATGACCAGACTGTGGCTGTGACCAGGCCTGTGGCTGAGGACGACCCCATATTGTGTAACTGCGCATGTGTAGTGGCCCAAATACACGCAATATGGCGTCTACCGTAATATGGGGAAGGTCAGGGTCAATGTGAAAACCGCTCGTGTACAGCTGATCACCAGCGCCGGAAACTTTAATAAAAGCAACAAGCGTGGACAAGAAGGAATTAGCTTCCCGAAAATAACTTTTATACGGTACGGGTTATAGCACACACAGGCCTCGAAAATTGGTTCATTGACATAACCGAAAAATCGGTTGCGGTAAATTTGGCTTGCGTAACCTATTGTTCGGTTACGATGTTAATTTTTACGTAACCAATTGGTTTCGCAAAACGGTTACGTAATTACAACATTGTATCGTCAACGAGTGAAAAAAAGACTGTCCAGAGCATGTGGGCAGCGACTGAACAGACAAATGAGTTAACATACGGGAATGGGATTGCACACGTAAATCGCTTCCACCATTCATGGTTGGCTATTGTGATTCTGGCTGTATAATTCATTCACCATTTCCTTGCGATTCCATTAAAAATCCTGATTGAATAGAGAAGTTGAACACGCCGCCTGCAAATTTAGAGATGGCGGAAGTGACGAGTGTTAACCGCAAGCTCCGCGCTCCCGAGATAATTCCTCCACGAAGAGCTCCGCATGCCACCTCTGCTGCTAGCCCTGTGAAGAGCGCCCCACGGAGCAACAATCTTGGAGCGAGGAGGCTTGCGGGTAACCCTTCCAACGCGTTCAAGTTTGATAAGCGGTTTCCTGGCCGCTATTGGTTTATTACATAATAGTATGCCGGCCCTGAACCCAGGATAGACAAAACAGTCTGTGCAAGCTGACAGACAGATGCCTGCCACGTGGTTGTCTACAAATTCAATACAGACAGGGCCGAGTTTGCGACTTAGTTTCGCTTTTAAAACATGCTGAAAGACACACGTCATGTGGTTAAAGTTTGCACAGTGGGAAGACAGAGAAGAGGTTGGGACTTTTGTTACCAGAACATATGTTCAAGAAGCGCATTCACGTAACCGATTTTTCGTTCTGGCCATTTCAGATTTGAGTAACCGACACGCGAACGATAGTTTCGTTCGCGCCAAATTTCGAGGCCTGACACAGGTATCAATGAACGACATGTGTGACTATCAACCGAAGGTATTATTGATAGGAACAGTTGTGGCTAGCCCTTGCCTGAGGTTGGGACCGAGGTTGGGGAGGGTGTAGTTCAACAAGCTGAATCCTGCTGACATTTAATTTTGTGACATTGACAATGCAGGGTTCAGCCGTTGAACCGAAATGTCCTATCGCAAAATTTTCGCCTCCCGACCTGGGTAACAGCGGGTGGATTTGCGCTCATAAAAAAGCAATAATACCTACCGCTTTGTGCTCGTTTGGATAGAATACGTATTTGCCTACCAGGGATTCATAGAAGTCATTCTGTTTAGGACCGTTAATGGTCAAATTGAGTTTTTCACCCAGCAAATTGAGTATTTAGCGTGCTTTTAGGGGTGCAAATTGAGTTTAATAATATTTTTAGGACCAGTTGCATTATATACCACATATACATGTATAATTTAAACATGATTGTGATTTCATAGGAATAAACAATTTTGTTCACCTGATAATGTGTCCAGGTCACCTAATCTATTGTTCTCTATAACTAAACGAATTTATGGATAACAACTAAATATGTTGATTAGCTGGTTACTAACAGCCGTTTCCAACCAATTGCTCTCTGCTCTTGTTCAGTGAGAGTTGTCTGGAAGAATTTTAGTTAGATCAGCCTACAGTAGCTCAATGAGCAACTTGCCCTAACCTGTTAGAAAAAATTACAACTTTATTCAAAGTTTTGAAAAAATCAAGAAAAATTCTAAACTATCGAGGCAGAACAATTTATTCAATA
Source organism: Hanleya hanleyi (assembly GCA_036873755.1). Taxonomy (NCBI): domain Eukaryota; kingdom Metazoa; phylum Mollusca; class Polyplacophora; order Lepidopleurida; family Hanleyidae; genus Hanleya; species Hanleya hanleyi. The sequence continues at coordinate 27,548 of JAVTVY010018555.1, forward strand.
AACGAATCAACTCATAAAAAATGAAAATGAAATACGTAGATTGTCAAATGACAATGCTCTGCAGTGTTGTCTACACGTGTTGTTGTTGTTGTTGATGCGCGTGAACTTTCATTTTCAAACAAATTCTCAATCCAGACCATTCACTTCCAGTTGTTAAGTTTTGAGTTGTCAGTAATAAACTTCAAACAGTCAGTTTTAAGTATTAAGTCTCTCGTATAGACTGATACATCACCTGTCATTCAAAACGTAGAATTTCTTGATGATGAAAGCATCCGAAGCATCGGCTGTATCCCGGCAACTGGAAAGAACTCTCTGTATTGATTTTTTTTCTTGTAAAAGTCTCGCGAGAAAGTCTTTCGGGAACCCTTCGTAACCTCGCCACTAAGCAATTTCGAAGGGCACCCGAGCTAGATATTACAGTCATGTGAATTTCCATAAAAATGGCGGGTTGTTTAGCTCCGTGTCGAGCTGGGGTTTTCTCCGTCAACACGTGTAAATAAATATTGAACAGTGAGTTACGCAATTCATATTCAGTTTTAATTAGCTCAAATTGAGTTTTTTATCTCGGTTGAAATTCAGTTTCTCTAAATTATTGGTCACAATTGGTCACAAATTCAGTTTTCAACCCCCTCAAATTGAGTTTCTCAATTTTTTTTAGGACCGATAACCGGCCCTAAGGCCTATTAAAAATAATTCTGTGTTTCTGGTAACGGCTCAAAAAAAATCCAGGTAGGTAGGTAGGGGTTTTTTTTCTTTTTTTTTTTCTTTTTTTTTTTTTTTGGCTTTTTTCTTTTCTTTGCCGAATCAAAATATTTCAAAGATGTACTGAATATCCATCATACTTATTCAATATACTAACCAAACTTTTTGAAAAATAAATGCCTTGAATACAAAAAAAAATGGCTTTGTTATTCTTGGGATTGTGTGTGATATACAGAATGGATCGGAATGGAGTATCACAGCTCACATCAACTGAATCCAGGTTCACCAGACACTCGTCAGACAGAACTGCATTTAGTGATACGGAATTGGAATTGGTAGTCGTTGATTTAGAGAATTTATCACAGTTTGTATTAGAGGTTCCAGTTTAAGTTTGTTGCTACTCCACCTTGAAGCCTACATATTTTCTTTTCAATCGCAAACATTTAACAGTTTTTTTTATAACTTCATGAAATTTGGATAACATCTCTAGATATTAGAATTACTTATATCAGTCGACACACTGGAATAAACATGCAGGTCTTGAATCTACTCAATTGTTGATGGACAGCTGCTGAAGAATAGATATCAGACTTTACACTTCAGTATTTCTTCTCTATGGACAAAGGAGTTTGAAGACAAAGCAAAACACTTTCAGATGGACATCAGACTTTATATCCATTTGTACTATTAAATAAATAATTTATAGCAAAATCGACGATGTTGTCAGCGTAAATAAAATTTATTTGAAGAGACTACAGTATTTTGGTAGAATTGCGGTCGAAAATGGCGAATGATGAGGAATTACAGCAGAAAATCTTAGTTTTTCAGCTGCCTTTTTCCCCTGGGCTTTTCCGACGTTTCGTCTGATTGGAAAGGGAATTCCTTGTAGTTTCTGATTGAAGGCTTGATTTCGAACGATAACATCGAGAAACTGCAAGGGGTGTTTTCCCGTTTCTCTAGTAACGCTAACAACCGACCCGATATCGGTTACCTTGATTGGACAAGCGTGGTACGTGACCTACATCGAAGTGCTCATTGGCCAGAGCCCTTCAACTGAGTCGAGCTGATCTGAGGGAGACGCCATTTTTATCTCATCGCGACGAAATTACGTGGCGCAGAAACTCAACAGAAATTTGAAAATAAAGTTTGTTTAGCAGATTTCATCGAAACCCGCACTTTGGAAATATAAACTGAGCTTCTGTACTTCAACTATACCAAAGAATCATATATTTTGAAGGGGTTTTCTGTGAGTATTTTATATTTTCTGGGCGGCTTCTCGACACCGTTTTATGGAAATCTTCGTTGGCGTTTTTATATTTTTCATTTTTATTTCTTCCTCCCGACTTCGTTATTCCGAGACAGAATATCAAGTTTACATCCAGGAAATCAAGCCGGGCTTAGCTAACAATATATGTATGGTTTTTATCAAGTTTCATGCACGGTAAATTTGAAAAAAGCGATTTCAGAATGGTACATCGCTGTACTCGCATTGACAGAAGCAAAGGCAAGCCGGTATTGCGGCTCGTCGCATATTTCGTATAGAAAGACGAGAGCCATTTGAACGGCTTGCTGCAGCGTAACAGTAACTTATCTACGGCGAATAGTGGTGGAATTTACATTTCTCTGCAGACACGGATAAAATTGTCCCGGCCATTTTGGGATATCCGCTCCGCAGAGTGCTATATTCTCCGTTGCAGAGGTACATTATAGTCGCTAACGTTGCTCTTAATACATATTATGTCTAGAACATCACTGTACGGAGAGCGGGAAGTGCGAAACTGCGGTTCGGTGAGTTACGTCCCCTTGAAGCAAGCGAAGGGTTCGCAAAATAAAATGTTGAGAGCAAGATTTTGGTGAAAATCACCAAGGTCGGTCGGTGTTTTTGCATTTTTATTCTTTTATTTGTTGAAAAAACTTTCAGGTCGGCAATGATCACACCAGATAGGTTGGGTTACCGGAAACACAGGATTATTTTTAATAGGCCTAAAAGGCAACTTCTATGAATCCCTGGCCTACTTCCCTGGCCATTTATTTTCTCTGTCCAGCTTCTTTCATTTCCATAAATGGCAAAAAAAAAAATATCATCGCGGACGATCTTCCAAAAACGAAATCCGCCGCCATTTTGATGGTGGCACGAGACTAATTTGTAAATTCGGGATTGTAGACAGGAAGGTCGGAAACGGCTCATTCATAAGGCTGTCACATTATCTGCATTTAAATGTAAAATTGTAACTATCGATATCAAGCATAATGGAAGGCACATACTGAGAAAGGTCATTCATGGGATTTTTCATCTCCCAAAGCGACTGGGTCGACTGAGCGGATTCAGTTTTTCCGACTCTTGTAATCCTGAATTTAGTATAACCTCACGTGAGAGAATCAGGGTCACGTGACAGTGTTCGAAAATGGCGGCGGATTTCGTGTTTGGAAGATCGTCCGCGATAATATTTTTTTCTTTTGTCGTTTATGGAAATGAAAGGAGCTGGACAGAGAAAATAAATGGCCAGGGCAGTAGGCAAATACGTATTCTATCCAAACGAGCACAAAGCGGTAGGTATTATTGTTTTTTCATGAGCGCAAATTCACCCGCTGTTTCCCAGGTCGGGAGGCGAAAATTTTGCGATAGGAAATTTTGGTTCAACGGCTGAACCCTGCATTGTCAATATCAACAAAATTAAATGTCAGCAGGGTTCAGCTTAACCCAGAAACTCTGGCTGTGATAGGTGAAAATAGGTAAGGGGGCGTGGCATTCCTATCACAGCCCAGATCGCGCCTAGGTTAAATTTTGGCGATAAAAATTTATGCGCGAAAAGCGGCTTTTCGCTGACGAAAATAACGAAACGGGAGAGAAAAAATATGCCAATTTGATACAGTTTGACCGACCGTAGCTTCTTTAACTCTTTGCTACTTGCTGATAGTCTCGTTTGTCAGCCTTGTATGTTCGGATAAATGCATGCGAGAGGATTTTGTTATAGACAGTCTTTTTTTGAAGCAATATATTTGCATGTAGCTTGATTGAAACCCCACTAAATATATATATTTTCAGAAAGCCCATACTTTAATTAATCTGTCCTTCAAAATATCTGCCCATTTGTTTCTAAAATAAAACCAGACCAGGCGAGAAAATGAAATAAACAAAAAAAAAATCTCTGATTTCGACAACATTACCGTGAGTGTATGCAGGCCTCGAAAATTGGTTCATTGACGTAACCGAAAAATCGGCTACGGTAAATTTGGCTTGCGTAACCTATTGTTCGGTTACGATGTTAATTTTTACGTAACCAATTGGTTTCGCAAAACGGTTACGTAATTACCCATTACAACAGTGTACCGTCAACGAGTGAAAAAAAAGACTGTCCACAGTACGTGGGCAGCGACTGAACAGACAAATGAGTTAACATACGGGAATGGGATTGCACACGTAAATCGCTTCCACCATTCATGGTTGGCTATTGTGACTCTGGCTGTATAATTCATTCGCCATTTCCTTGTGATTCCATTGAAATCCTGATTGAAAAGAGAAGTTGAACACGCCGCCTGCAAATTTAGAGATGGCGGAAGTGACAACGAGTGTTCACCGCAAGCTCAGCGCTCCGAGATATTCCTCCACGAGGAGCTCCGCATGCCACCTCTGCTGCTAGCTCTGTGAAGAGCGCCTCACGGAGCAACAACCTTGGAGCGAGGAGGCTTGCGGGTAACCCTTCCAACTCGTACAAGTTTGATAAAGCTGTTTCCTGGCCGCTATTGGTTTATCACATAATAGTATGGCGGCCCTGAACCCAGGATAGACAAAACAGTCTGTGCAAGCTGACAGACAGACACCTGCCACGTGGTTGTCTACAAATTCAATACAGACAGGGCCGAGTTTGCGACTTAGTTTCGCTTTTAAAACATGCTGAAAGACACACGTCATGTGGTTAAAGTTTGCACAATAGACAGACAGAGAAGAGGTTGGGACTTTTGGTACCAGAACATATGTCCAAGAAGCGCATTCACGTAACCGATTTTTCGTTCTGGCCATTTCTGATTTGCGTAACCGACACGCGAACGATCGTTTCGTTCGCGCCAAATTTCGAGGCCTGTGTATGTCCCAGCCAAATGATAGTTTCCATAAAAAATCTCTTCACGATTCGCCCAATTCAACCGGACGATCGTGCTAAAATACCAGTGCATCGTCCGTGTGGGTTTTAATCCGACATATAAATCCGAGAAACCCTTTATTTCCATTGTAAATCCAACAGTCGGCTCGCTAAAGTTTCAACGAAGCCATTTTCTTTGGCGAGAAATTCAACCGGCACACGCAGACAAAGGCGGCCGGCCAATCGCTGCCATTGTCTCACACGTCTCAACTAATCGGGCTTCGCGATACTAACAGAGCCCGATCGAGGTCAATTTGGTCACGCTATCAAAGAATGATCACATCTCTATCCAATCAAATCCTTCGTTATTCAATCCTATCCAATCAAATCACTCGTCACAGGTCGAAAGACCCGGAAATGACCTTTAAAATGAAACCAATATCTCTAACATTCTACCGCGGGAAATGGGATTTCGATAGCGTTGAAAATGGTCAAAAAACGGCAAATTCTTCGCCGATTTTCTCAATTTTCACCACAAGGAAGGTACGTCTTCAATAAAATAAACTTGTTATACGTTTATTGCATGATTTACAATAAAATTTGAACGTATATTGTCGACTATTTCCTTGTCCAACGATGTGGACTACCGACGACCTCTCACTTGACGAACATTTACTGTGCGGCGATTTTTTGGCGTGGTGGTGAATTGCAGCCGGTTTCGGCCGTTATGGGTATATATGATGCCGGCCGGTTTTGGCCGGTATAAGTACGAAAGGGTTAACCATGTACCATCTCTCATGACTGTTTTGATGCTGACAAAAAGTGATCAAATGTGTGAGAAAAAACTTCCATTGATTTTAACGTTTTCGCGCCTTTCTGCCATCTTGTGACCTTCCTGATCACGTGAATAAATATACGTCGCTATTGGTTCTTGATGACGTGAGGCAGAAGACCAGCCCCATTCTGCGCATGTCCCTGTAAACTATGGCGAAAGAAACCCAACGGCAAAATGACAAAATCCGTGTTTGATGGCAGATTCCATCTAATTAAAGGAGTCATTAGGTGGTTGTCATAGTGCTGGAGATGCCAAATCATATTATTTATTCGACAAAATGCTTTTTGTGCGTCTGTCTCAATTCCCCACGCCGTGTGCAGTTAAAGATCTCGAGCGACTGACGTCTTATTTATTTTTTTCCTTTTCGGTCTGTATATCGGGCTAAAGGGGTCAGCAATAACAACCAAAAATAAAAAAATAGACTCCTTAGCCGATGTTTTCGGGCTAGGTTCAGCTTGTTGAACTAGGGAGGGTGGGGATCTCGTTTGACTTCTGCAATAGTCATATTCATGGGGCAACTGAATTTGGCAATGTTCCTGTTTCTAAATTCACAGCTGTTCTCGAATTCAACAAGGTGCAAAATCCCCAAAGCAGTCCTTGCGTTTGGAGGTGAGCGATCGCTCTCGCGCACCATCGCTCACCTAAATCATATCCAAGGTACACTGTTTTTCGCGCACCTAGATTCAGCAGATTAAATATAGAAATAAGTAGGCTGTGTCTGCTAACGGCCTTATTATTAAATGTACGGACAGTTGGTGTTAATTTTGCGAACTCTTCCACACTGAAAATCACTGTGAGAATAAACTGAAATGCCTTTAATAAATTTTAATCAGCAAACGATCGCCGTCAATTCCAGCGCGGCCATAATTTCTTCGCTTGTTTGACAATCGGTAGTCTCTTGCACAGGCTATTCCTAGCATGGGATCGTGCAATATTTGCCACGTGCGCGGAGAGCTCACAACAATGGCGGTAACTGCAGCAAATCTTCCGTGAACAAATTGAAGCAGTTGACGAAGTTTTCTAAGAAAGGTAGATGATTTACACATCATTATCAGCACACAGAGCCTGTAGTCAGTAGGATGTCAATACTCTTGGGCAATATTGAACTGGGACTCGTCTGATCATTCGCCAAACATTCTTCTCGTTCACTTTATACTATCGGCCGATTATTTTCGAGAACCTCCACGAACACTGCTCTTCGCGCATGGTTGGTTCCGACGAGTATTATATGCAGAGTGAGCTTGCTCAATCTTCTGGTACGTACGGCCGTACTACCCACTGGTCACTGTTGAAATCTTCATCACTTTTGATATTGACTTGTTTAAATTGAAATAGAATAATTTATTTTCATTAATTTTTCGTTTGAAAATAAATTGAAAAATAAAATAATTTAATCAAAAATATAATATGGTAGGTTAAACAATTAAAACAAAATCACTCCCCTCACGAAATTTGGGAGAGCGATTTTCAGCTCTCGTATTAGCTCTCCTCGGTTAATTTAGGTACACTTTTTTTAGCTCACCATCTTTTTACAAAAGACAAGGACTGCCAAAGTGATTTTGTGTGGCCAGCTGGGAGTGTGGATAAATGAAAAAGAAAAAAATATGTGCTTGAATAAGTTGTTGTTGTGGTTGCTGTAAGACGGTACCGGTACTTACTGTGGACTGTGTTTTTTTGTTTCCTATATTGACCATCAAGCTACAACAAGCATTTGTTAAAGTTTCATTGTAATGGCGCCATTTGTTGTTGTTGTTTCGAACGTAAGGTCAGCAGGAACAAGATGGCCGACGTCGACAAAACGGTTCCTATTTGTTCGCTCAATTTTCTAAGATATTTAACGTCAGGTTGGTTACTAAAGATGTGTCATTCACACACTCATAGTTTCGGCTTCAATACTTACGTTTATGGACCGAATTTTGTCAACTTTGTCCCACAAAAAACTCAGATTTAGATTTCTTGTGTATGTCGACACAAATGAAGCCACTGCCTCCATGAGATAATAAGACAGTTGGAACAGGATTGGTTGAAAACGACCAATCAGAATCCAGTTTGCATAGCCGTGAAATCTCCTTGTCAGTGGTATTGTGACATTGAAAATCAAGTCATGATTCACGTTTACGGAATTATTCTCTGAGTCATCGAATTTGAACGAGTCAAATAAAAAACAATACAAACAATTTAATGATTGTTACACAGTACGATCTAGCTGTAAAATGACAACTTAATAGATCTATTATTTAACAGTAGTCTGTCTATGAATCATTCACAGCTCCAGTTCTGTTGGGATATATTAAGGATGTCAAAATCAATTGAGTAACTTTTGAATAATGTGTGTTGTTGCATTCATAATTGTGTAATATGAGGAAAAACAAAGAAAAAAAACATAGGTCGGTGTGCATTTTTTTCAGCTGTAGGCAACGTTGAGTGGACTGACCCATGCTCCATTTGATAACCCAGAAAACACAGGGAATAGCCCCAGTTTGAAGCATATTCATGAAAAATTCATATAAATAATATTTAACTTTTTCTTCGATTCTAACTGTTTGCAGATAATCACAATGTCTATCGATTCTAACTGTTTGCAGATACTCACAATGTCTATCAAACTTGATAAAATTGGATGGATGTTGCTGTGCAAAATTCTCAGCTAGTAGGTTTTTGAAGGAAATCTTTTAACCTAGGGAAGGGAGATAACCAGAAAAGCGGGCAAAATGACCGCCAAAGCCAAAAATCACCAGCGGACATCCCCCCCCCCCCACCCCACCCCAAAACAATCCCCCCAATAAACCTGCAAAAAAAACAACTTTTTTTTGAGGGATCAGCGAATAATGCATTAAAATGATATGTAAAATAAGAGAATATGGATTATCTAATTTTTACGTATGAGGAATTCACATATGTAATTTACATAAGTAGTAGGAAGAGGCTAAATTTCTTCGTATTGTAACTCAAAAAGTGTTGCTGAGACTCACGTGGCAATGACGTCACGGTGACGTCACGATGACGTTACATCCGGGTCAAAAGCTCAAAGGTCACATGTCGCATCCAGGTCAAAATGGCAAAGGTCACTTCCGGTGAAGTGAACAAAAGTGATCTGCCCCTACATAAGACCCCAGTGACTGCCAATGTTAATCTCCAGAAACATGGTCCCAGACAATATCGCCAGCGCTATGCCCAGCCTAAATGGCCAGTGGGGAACCCTCAGTGTCTCCATACAGCGAGAAACCATATTGGCACAAAAAAAATAACTGAAACCATGTGAAGTAAGAATTATATAGTAATAAGCATAATCTATAGGTGTTGGACGATGTTATTATGACCAGTCTAGGATCAGTGCGACCCCAGGGTCGAGCGTTTATTGTCCAGTATATCTCTACAAAAAATAAACATACAAAATGGCGGCCCTTGCTGTGGGGATTCTCTTCCTAGGAAGACAACTCTGACTGGGTGAACCCTCTGTGGCACAAATTCCGGGTCATCTCCCCTGATTCGCACATTTGCATCTATACGGGAAATGCCTGTATGTGGTATAGGGGTGGTCATTTTTGTGGATTTTACTATGGGTTATGGGATCTTGTTTTTTTTTCGTCTCGAGCTGTAGAACATGATGGGAACGGTCTCGGAGCTAAGCGGTGAAATTTTTTGAAAAGTTCACGGAGGCCTGGATAAGCCCATACTGGCTCAGTGGACAATGTTGAACCTGTTAAAAAAATGGGAAACCCACACATGTTCATTGCGGTATGGGTTGTGGGATCTTGTTTTTCACGTCTCACCACGTAGAACACGATGCTGTACGCATGCGCAGTGGGTAAATAGCGCTGGATGGACGTTTTGCGGTCTAGGTGAGCAACTAGTGGTCCGATTGGGTCGTATGAGGTCTTATTTTGAAGCTTTCGTGGAGGAGCATCCTACTGGGCTAAAGTATCGTCCGTTTTCATTATTCTGCGCATGCGCAGTCTGGCCGTAGTATAGAAAGCAGGCATTTTGGGGGTTCTTTTGAGGTAGAGATGGACCATCCGTGGACCAAATGGACCGTGTGGGGTAGCAGTGTGATGCTCTCATGGGATAGAGTCAGAATGACGTGCTTTTTATTGCAGGTCGCGTCCATCTGCGCATGCGCAGTTGGGTGTAGCAAAGTGGGCATTTTGGGGGTGCGTGGAGGTGTGTTTGGAGTAGAGAGGGACTATCCTTGGTCCGAATGCGTCAGGTGGGATATCAGTGTGAAGCTCTCGTGGAGTAGAGTCAGAATGTCCTGTATTTTATTGCAAGTCGCGTAAATCTGCGCATGCGCAGTTGGGTGTAGTAAGTAAAGTGGGCATTTTGGGGTGTGCGTGGGGTGTCATTTTGTAGTTCTCGGGGTGTAAACCATCCTTGGTCCGAATGTGTCGTGTGGGGTGTCATTTTGTAGCTCTCGGGGTGTAGACACCGATTTGAGGGATGTTCACGTCATCTATGACGTCACTGGTGACGTCATCAGTAGAAGTGGTAGCAAAAGCGGCCATTTTGGAGTTGTGAAGGAAGGTGTTTGGGGTAGAGATGGACCATCCGTGGTCGAAGTGGACAGTGTGGGGTGTCATCTTGTAGTTCTCGGGGTGTAGACCCCGATTTGAGGTTTGTCCACGTCATTTGTGACGTCATCGGTAGGAGTTGTAGCCAAAGCGGGCATTTTGGGGAGGTGAAGGAAGGTGTTTGGGGTAGAAATGGACCATCCGTGGTCCGAATGCCTCGTGTGAGGTGTCAAAGTGAAGCTCCCGGAGTGTACACCACGATTTGAGGTTTGTCCACGTTATCTGTGACGTCATTGGTGACGCCATTGGTAGGAGTAGTAGCGAAAGCGGGCATTTTGGGGGAAATGAAGAGGAAGGTGTTTGGGGTAGAGAGGGACCATCCGTGGTCCGGATGGGTCATTTGAGGTGTCATAGTGAAGCTCTTGGGGTGTAGATCCCGACTTGAGGAATGTCCATGTCATCTGTGACGTCATCGGTGACGTCATCAGTAGGAGTAGTAGCGAAAGAGGGCATTTCGGGGAAGTGAAGGAAGGTGTTTGGTGTAGAAATGGACCACCCTTAGTCCGGATGCGTCGTGTGAGGTGTCAAAGTGAAGTCCTCGGGGTGTAGAACACGACTTGAGGTCATTGGTGAGGTCATTGGTGACGTGAGGTCATTGGTGAAGTCATTGGTGACGTCATCAGTAGGAGTAGTAGCCAAAGTGGGTATTCTGGGGGTGTAGAGAAAGGTGTTTGGGGTAGAGAGGGACCATTCTTTGTGCGAATGCGTCGTGGGAGGTGTCGAAGTGAAGCTTTCACGGTGTAGACCACGACTTGAGGGATGTCCATGTCGTTCTGTGACGTCATTGGTGACATCATCAGTAGGAGTAGTAGACAAAGTGGGCATTTTGGAGTTGTGAAGGAAGGTGTGAAGGAAGGTCGAGATGGGCCACTATTGGTCCGATTAGGTCGAGTGTGGTATCGATGTGTAGCATTCGTGAAGGAGCATCCGAGGGCATGGGTGCCTAGTCCGGTTTCATCATTCTGCGCTTGCGCAGTCTTACCGTAGTATAGAAAGCAGCCATTTTGGGGTGTGAAGAAAGGTGTTTGGGGTAGAGAGGGACCATCCGTGGTCTGAATGCGTCGTGTGAGGTGTCAAAGTGAAGCCCTCGGGGCGTAGACCACGACTTGAGGTTTGTCCATGTCATCTGTAACGTCATTGGTGACGTCATCAGTAGGAGTAGTAGCCAAAGTGGGTATTCTGGGGTGTGAAGGAAGGTGTTTTGGGTAGAGAGAGACCATTGTTGGTCCGAATGCGTCGTGGGAGGTGTCAAAGTGAAGCTTTCATGGTGTAGATCACGACTTGCGGATGCCCTCGACATGTGTGACGTCATTGGTGACGTCATCAGTAGGAGTAGTAGAAAAAGTGGGCATTTTGGAGTTGTGGAGGAACTCCACAGGAAGGAGTTGTGGAGGAAGGGACCACTATTGGTCCGAATGCGTCGCTTGGGGTGTCAATAATGTACTTCCCACGATTTGAGTGATGTTCACTTCATCTATGACGTCATCGGTGACGTCATCAGTAGGAGTAATAGCCAAAGTGGGTATTTTGGGGGTGTGAAAGAAGGTGTTTGGGGAAGAGAGGGATCACTATTCGGCCGAATGGGTCGTGGGAGGTGTCAAAATGAAACTCTCGGGGTGTAGACCACGACTTGAAGGATGTTCACGTCATCTGTGACGTCATCAGTTGGAGTAGTAGCCAAAGTGGGCGTTTTCAGGTGTGAAGGAAGGTGTTTGGGGTAGAGAGGGACCATTCTTGGTCCGAATGCATCGTGTGAGGTGTCAAAGTGAAGTTTTCTTGGTATAGACCACGACTTGATGGATGTCCACGTCATGTGTGACGTCAATGGAGACGTCAGCAGTAGGAGTAGTAGCAGAGTGGGTATTTTGGGGGTGTGAAGCAGGGTGTTTGGGGTAGAGATGGACCATTTTTTTATCCAAATAACCCGGGTGGGATATCCAAGTGAAGCTTTCGTGGGGTAGAGTGGGACTGGCATGTTTTTTATTGCAAGTCGCATCAATCTGCGCATACGCAGTTGGGGTGTAGTAAGAAAAGTGGTTATTTTGGAGGTGCACAAGGGTATATGTGAGAGATTGAGATTCTATATATCACCCAAGGGTGGTGTGTAGGGTGTCAAATCGTGGTACAGACCACAATTTGAGGGATATCCAGTCATCTGTGACGTCATCAGTACGAGTAGTAGCGAAAGGGGCCATTTTATGTGTGCAATCTTCGGTCTGGCTACCTGGTAGAGTTATCTGTGTGTGTGCGTGTGCGTGTGAGTGTATGCGTGCGTGTGTGTGCGTATATGTGTGTATGTACATGTGCGTGTGTGAGCGTGTGTGTATGCGTGTGCGCGTGTATGTGTGTGTGCGTGTGTTTGTGCGTCTGTGCGTGTGTGTGTGGGCGCGTGTGTGTGAGAGAGCATTGTGCTTAGTTAGCCGTCTCTCTTTCGGAAGACATGGAGGCTCTGAAGAGCCCTTCTTTTCTGTCGCTGTAAGACAGAACTGTCATTGCCACAGTGTCAGGGTCAATAGGGCAAAGACCATTGTGACGCCAGCGCGCCGTCGCTGGTTTCGGCGTGAGCGCTCGTGGTCCATAGCCCGCGCATGAAGGATGGCTGTCATAGTCCAGTAGTGGAGGGTGATAGCACACCTCTCCATCGAGTCCATTCTGTCGAGGACTGATTCTGTGAACTCTTTCAGGATCTGGCGTCGCACCTCGTTGTCGTTGCCATCTCCAAACATGGATCGAACCACTGCTCGGTAACCCGTGAGTGAATTTACCATGGTCACATGCTGTAAAATGCGAGTCGCATAGGGATGGGTCTCCATCATGGCTCTGCAAGAGTAGGACTGGGGGTGTGGGACCCAAAGGCACGTGTTTTATAGACGATGTCACACATGTGCGCCTATACGTAGCTCTACGGGTGTAGACCGTGATAAGTACTATTCTGATAGATTGATCCAATAAGAGAACAACGATAGCAACGATTACAGGTCAATCATTTTATTATCTCCTCCATCACAGCACACCCACGTCGAGGGTACCGCTATAGTTGTGATTACAAATCACTTATGCTATTGTCCGTGTATTGGCCGCATTGTCGGCTGCTCTTGTCCAATCAGAAGTTAATTGTGCTGATCTCAGATTGCTCTTGTCCAATGAGACGCCGACCCTCAGAATAAGTATAATTCATGTTGAAGGATGGAACACAAACTGTGGACGTCTTTCGGATTAATGAGGATCACCTGATTGTGGCGTCTGAATACTCGACCGCAATGCTGGCATTCATGAATGGGCGTCTTATGGACCGACCGTTGATGTCGCCGTAAATTATCCTTACGATTAAATGACTTCCTGCAGATCGAACTTGTATACTTGCCAACAGCACCTTGAAAAGTAGACTCATGGATGAGGTCAAACATCACGGGTTCCTCAACCCTCAAGCGTGCATGTCCATGGTTTACACGTTGGTGAGATCTCAACTGGCTGTGTAGTCTGAAGCGGTGTCCACAATCCCCACATTGATGCCTGGATGTCTCATGGAGACACCGTTCATGGCGGTGTAAATTATCCAGTGCAAGCGTGTAAAGGAGTTGGAGCAAGTGGTACACGTCAACAGCGTGTCGTAAGTGGTTGGACGAATGCGTGTCAGGCCGCTTTCCTTTTATAGCACAACCGATTCAATCTGCTTCAAACATGCCCCAAGGGCTCTGAGCTCATACACATACACACACCTACACGCACACGCGCACACACACACACACACACACTCACACACAGGTAGCCAGACCGAAGATGGTCCCTTTCAAACACTCCATTGCACACATAAAATGGTCGCTTTCGCTACTACTCTTACTGATGACGTCACAAATGACGTGGATATCCCCCAAATCGTGATATGTACCTTGAGAGCTACGATTTGATACCCTACACACCACCCTTGGATGAGATATAGCATGACTGCCCGGTTATTGGACACTTTTTATGAATAAGAGTCTGCAGGTCGGCCATGCAACCACGTATGGCCGAGAAAGTAACACTGGATAAAAGACTACATCTTTAGTGATAAATCGTCATAAAAAAAATATTGAAGAAAAAATACGGGGAGAGACTGGGAATAGTTGAAACGCAGGGACCATTCACGGTATAAAAATGCAAGTTTGCGCTCAGTTATTGGACACTTTTTCAGTGATGGATTTATTTGAAACTAATCAGCTTACTGTCATATTGTTTGTCCCAGAGTCTTTAGTGAACCTCCAAGAATATTCAAACATGAATCAGCACTGTAGCCCACAAATGAATTTTGGAATGAGCGTCGAAGATTCAACCTCTCTCAAATTTTGCAGTTTTTGGAAGTGTCCGTTATCCTTGGCTGTCAATCAGTGCTATTGTCAGTGTGAGCCACATGTCATGCTATCGTAAACTGGCTGCTCATCGGAATTGTTCTATTCTTAGACGGAGTGGCGGGGAGAAATTTATATCGTCTGCCAAACGCCGGTCGCGTTGCACACTGAGATTCAAAATGAAGATTCTCTATATTTGTGGAAACATTTTCAGCCAAATTTCGTTGAATTTAAGCAAACCTGCAGTCAGGAATGAAACTGAGAAACGGGAGGAAATTTTCTGACCCATTTTTTCACCCAAATTTGTGACACTATTTCCGACCCGCATAAGGGCTTAACGTGCACAAATTTCGTGAGTAAACATGGTAAACAGAAATTTATCAGCATGTCCAATAACCGGCAGTCATGCTAACCGGCAGTCATGCTAACCGGAAGGTTAACCGGAAGACTATACTGTGAAGTCATGTGGCTCTGCCAGTATGTCGGCACGTCTTCCCACTTCCCTTATATGTGTTGTAATAGAACCCCAATCTCTCACATATACCCTTGTGCACCTCCAAAATAACCACTTTGCTTACTAATCCCCAACTGCGCATGCGCATATTGGTGCAACTTGCAATACAAACTCGCCAGTCCGACTCTACCCCACGAAAGCTTCACTTGGATATCCCAACCGGGCCATTTGGACCAAACATCTCAATCTCTACCCCAAACACCCTGCTTCACATCCCCAAAATACCCACTTTGCTCCTGCTCCTACTGCTAACGTCACACATGGACATCCCTCAAGTCGGGGTCTATACCAAGAAAACTTCACTTTGACACCTCAAACGATGCATTCGGACCAAGAATGGTCCCTCTCTACCCCAAACACCTTACTTCACACCCTGAAAACGCCCACTTTTGCTACTACTCCTACTGATGACGTCACCGACGACGTCACAGATGACATGAACATTCCTCAAGTCGGGGTCTACACCCCGAGAGCTTCACTATGACACTTCATACGACCCGTTCGGACCATGGATGGTCCCTCCCTGCCCCAAACACTTTCCTTCACTTCCCCCAAATGCCTGCTTTCGCTAATACTCCTACCGATGACATCACCAATGACGTCACAGATGACGTAGCAAACTTCAAATCGTGGTCTACACCCCGAGAGCTTCACTTTGACACCTCTCACGGCGCATTCGGACCACGGATGGTCCATTTCTACCCCAAACACCTTCCTTCACTTCCCCAAAATGCCCGCTTTGGCTACTACTCCTACCGATGACGTCACCAATGACGTCACAGATGACGTGGACAAACCTTGAGCAAATCGGGGTCTACACCCCGTGAACTACAAGATGACATCCCACATTGTCCACTTGGACCACGGATGGTCCATCTCTACCCCAAACACCTTCCTTCACAACTCCAAAATGCCCGCTTTCGCTACTACCTCTACTGATGACGTCACCAATGACGTGATAGATGACGTGAACATACCTCAAATCGATGTCTACACCCCAAGAGCTACAAAATGACACCCCACACGACACATTCGAACAAAGGATGGTCCATTTCTACCCCAAACACCTTCCTCTACACCCCCAGAATGCCCGCTTTGGCTACAACTTCTACTGATGACATCACCAATGACGTGATAGATGACGTGGACATCCCTCAAATCGGAATCTACACCTCGAGAGCTACAAAATGACACCCCACACGACACATTCGAACCAAGAATGGTCCCTCTCTACCTCAAACACACCCCCACGCACCCCCGAAAATGCCCACTTTACTTACTACACCCAGCTGCGCATGCGCAGATTGACGCGACTTGCAATAAAATACACGCCATTCTGACTCTACCCCACGACGAGAGCTTCACACTGATACCCCACACGACGCATTCGGACCAAGGATGGTCCCTCTCCACCCCAAACACTCCCCAACGCACCCCCAAAATGTCCACTTTACTTACTACAGTAGTAAACCAAACTGCGCATGCGCCGATTGACGCGACTTGCAATAAAAAAATACGCCATTCTGACTCTGCCCCACGAGAGCTTCACAGTGATACCCCACACGGTCCATTTGGACCACGGATGGTCCACCTCTACCCAAAAAGAACCCTCAAAATGCCTGCTTTCTGTACTACGGCCAGACTGCGCATGCGCAGAACAATGAATACGAACGATACATTAGTCCAGTAGGATGCTCCTCCACGAGAGCTTCAAAATAAGACCTCATACGACCCAATCGAACCACTAGGGGCTTACCTGGACCCCAAAACGTCCACCCAACGCTATTTACCCACTGCGCATGCGTACGGTGACTTTTTCAAAAAATGCCACCGCTTAGCTTCGAGACTCCGCCCATCGTGTTATACGTGGTGAGACGTGAAAAACAAGATCCCACAACCCATACCGCAATGAACATGTGTGGGTTTCCCATAAGGTTGAACATTGTCCACTGAGCCAGTATGGGCCTATCCAGGCCTCCGTGAACTTTGCCAAAAAATTCTTCGCTTATCTCCGAGGCCCTCCCCATCATGTTCTACAGCTCGAAACGAAGAAAACAAGATCCCACAACCCATAGTAAAATCCACAAAAGAAAATTACCACCACTATACCCCATATAGGCATTTCCCGTATAGATGCAAATGTTCGAATCAGGAGAGATGACCCGGAATTTGCGCCACAGAGGGTTTGCCCAGTCAGAGTTGTCTTCCTTGCCTCTAGAGAGCAGCACGATCGTCGTGCTGTCGAAAGGGAATCCCCACAGCAAGCGCCGCCGTTTTGTATGTTTATTTTTTGCGGAGATATACTGGACATTAAACGCTCGACCCTGGGGTCGCGCTGATTCTAGACTGGTCATAATAACATCGTCCAACACCTATAGTTTATGTTTATTACTTCCCATGGTTTCAGTTATTTATTTTTTGTTTTTTGTTTTTTTGTTTTTGTTTTTTTTGGTGCCAATACGGTTTTGGGGAAACCTGTATGGAGACACTGAGGGTTCCCCACCGGCCATTTAGGCTGGGCATAGTGCTGGCGATATTGTCGGGGACTATGTTTCGGGAGATTAACATTGGCAGTCACTGGGGTCTTATGTAGGGGCAGATCACTCTTGATCGCTTCACCGGAAGTGATCTTTGACCGTTTGACCTGGATGTGACATGTGACCTTGACCTTTTGACCCGAATGTGCCGTCATCGTGACGTCACTGTGACGTCATTGCCACGTGATCCTCAGTCACACTACTAAGGAATTTAGCCTCTTCCTACTACTTACATAACTGTTGCTCATATGGCAGTGTGACTAACAATCAAAGACAACTAGAGCTTCTGCCTAGTTCTATTTTTATATCATTTTAACTAAAACGAACTGACAAAATTTGATTATCTTATAACTTTCTGCATTAAAAGTTGAATAATTCGACAACTAAGCCGAATTTCTTACGCAGTAGGCTACCATTTGCCAATTGTCCGGTAATGAGTGAGTGAGTGAGTGAGTCAGTCAGTCAGTCCATGGAGCTATAAATCGGAAGGAGGCACTGTTCCACAAGCCAGGACTGATTGGCCAGCGCTCACGCCCGCTGAGCGCCCGGCGCAATTTTCACGTGTTTCCAAAGTAACTTGGAATATAACTGTAAGTTGTAGTTTTTATTTATCATGCTTTAAAATAAACCGTCTGTCTTGAAATCGAAACAGTTTATTGAAACGTTTTATAAAAAGATTAAAAAAAATGAATTATAACCTTTAGTCTGTATACAAACGATTGCTATTAAGGAATAGTACACCAGTTAAGCTTACAAAGCTCATTACTTCCATGGTTTTGTTTTTATATTGCATTATATCCCATGCTATACAACTTCATTTGCATTTGTAAGCTGAGAATCAGTCATCAAAGAAAAGACATTCTTACGGACAAGTACTTTTTGCAAAAATGATTAACCGGACACGTGTACGTTCCGTTACAAAATCTGGTTTTCTACTCATGGAACTTCTCATGTTGATAAAATATAATAAGTAATCCGCCTTTTGCGCTATTCCTAATGCCGGTTTCGGCCGCAAGGTGGCGCTAGCGCTCACGGCACTTTGGTCTGTTCCGGTTTAGCTGTCTACTACTGTAAACATGTGCAGGAGAGAAGGCGGGTATTGGATTTCGCATCGTTTCATCAGATTTTCTCACTGATGGAGACGTCCTTGGTAGTTTACGTAAGTATAGTCA
Source organism: Hanleya hanleyi (assembly GCA_036873755.1). Lineage (NCBI taxonomy): Eukaryota > Metazoa > Mollusca > Polyplacophora > Lepidopleurida > Hanleyidae > Hanleya > Hanleya hanleyi. The sequence continues at coordinate 46,283 of JAVTVY010018555.1, forward strand.
TCAAGTCTAATTTTTACTCGTTTGTACAAGCATAATAAAAGCCGCTTTGTCAACAAATTGGGCAATCAAAGCTCGTCGTTGTTGTTGTTATAAAACATTTGTTTAGTTATAGTAGAGACTTGCGTGTCATCGACTCAGGGATACAAGATTACTGTACCGTACGATTGTGGAGGCATTATCACTGATAATATTGTCGCGGTTCTCCTGGCTTCAATCGGCTTTAATCATATTGAGATGATTTATTCTCTTGATAAATTGCAAATGTTTTGTTTTTGTTAGATTGTCCTCACTTGGCAAGTCTGAGCAGATCTATGGTTGGTGGCTTTTGCAGAAGAAATACATGGTATAATAATTAGATAATTAAAAAATTAAAAATAAGTAGCTATTAGTGCAAAAACTACTTCCTCAGTATTTATGAGAAGTTAGAAGACATATGGCACATTAATTTCCTGTTCAGTGTGTCTTTTAAAATTATGAAACACTACCAGCAGTCCCAACTGAGGCGGATTGGGTTCTTGTTTATGACATTATAATCATACAGCTACATTAACATCTACATGGTAGTCGGGTTAACTAATAATCCGATTATTTATCACAGTACTTGATCAAACAAACTGGCCCCTGCTGATTGTTTTCAGTAGAGTGTGGTTTAATCAGGCTGAACTGCCGGCCACCCACCTGTTTTATAACAACAACAACGACGAGCTTTGATTGCCCAATTTGTTGACAAAGCGGCTTTTATTATGCTTGTACAAACGAGTAAAAAATAGACTTGATGACTATACTTACGTAAACTACCAAGGACGTCTCCATCAGTGAGAAAATTTGACGAAACGAGGCGAAATACAATACCCGCTTTCCCTCTTGCACATGTTTACAGTAGCAGACAGCTAAACCGGAACAGACCAAAGTGCCGTGAGCGCAAGCGCCACCTTGCGGCCGAAATCGGCATTAGGAATAGCGCAAAAGGCGGATTCAAGTGGTCTTAGTCTTTTCAAAACTTCAAAAACTTGTTTACACAAACTACGCCTGATGTTGATCAACGCAACGGGAGGTTAATTAGCAATAGCCACTTCGAATACACAACGCTTAATAGGTCGACAGCAAGTCCATGGCACGCATGCGCGTGAAATCGAATGCTACCGAATCAACGGCGGACATGGCCGAGCCAGCTATAATCCCTCAGGTTAATCCGCTATACCCCGCTGTGTCGGCATCGTACATTGAACACTTTCATCACCCCAATTGTGTGCCTCCTTCCGATTTATAGCTCCATGGTCAGTCCATCCAAATCCTTTCGTCGGCAAAATAAGGAGAACCGTTGACATTAGAACCTTGATTTTTAGCATGAACGTGCAACAGGGCATTGTTAGCAGCAAGTTCTGAGCTGACCGAATTGTGATGAAAATTTTATTTATAATTATTTTATTTTTATATATTGATGGCTCAGTGAGTGCACTTGGATGGGGACCTCGTGTTGCACTGCTGGGCTGATATTTAAGCGTCCAGGGTAATAGGAACTGAGGGCGATAATATTTGCTACGCTAATGACTCACCAGCGGTGACATCTGGAAAAGTTAATAGTACCCACTGTCAATTAGAGACTGCTATATAAATTCTCTCACGGTAGCGCATAGGGCCCCCAAGTCATCTCTCGAGTACACACTTACATCATATCAAACCCTACTTCGTAGGTCCTGTGACGTTAGTCACACTGCCATGTATAAAAACTGAGACGCCGTTTACTAGGTCTAGTTTATCTCAATAATGTGGTTTATTCCTACGAAGTAGGCTACAGATCGCAAATTGTCCGGTAATGAGTGAGTGAGTGAGTGAGTCAGTCCATCCGAATCCTTTCGTCGGCAGAATAAGGAGAACCGTTAACATTAGAACATTAGAACCTTTAATTTATAATTAATTTTTTATTATTTATTGATGACTCGAGTGCACGGTCATGCCCATCGGGAACCCTTGACTGTATGCTTCACTGTGACTTTTAAGCGCCTGGGACTAACTTCGGCCGCCCAGCACTAAAGCAAAAAAAAAAAAAAAAAAAAATGATGCGCCCAGCACTCGAAAATATCAGTAACTTTAATGGTACTTGCCAAAATATGTCGGCATTATACGTTTCCAGGTAGCTCCGCCATGTTTTCCCTAATAGGCCACGCCACGCTTCCCGAGCTGTATATGCCACGATGCATGAAGGAAGCAAATCATTTTATCGGAGAATGGAGGTTGTTATTTCGTCTGCTGCGAAGTTTTACCAAGCCACGAGTATCACTTTACATGTACATGTATTTTATAAATCATTGTCAGAAGCGTCAAGCAACTTTGAAAAACTTCTTCTCACAGAAGCATCAGGGTATTTGTTGGCTTTCGGTGGCCGTTGTTGTTGTTCTAAAACGTCAGCTTCCAAAAAATATTTTAATTATATCTATATTAAAAGCACACATGCATGTGTGCGCTCGCTCGTACGTCGTAATCAGTCTATTAGATCTACATGTACTATGAGATATCTATAATATGGCAAGTTGAACAGTACACTCGAATCTAGTATTAAGCTGGAGATTCATAAGTAATCTATTTTTAGCCTCACTGTAATGTTGACACACATTCCGATGGTATCCGTTTTCACTCATTTGCTGGTCTTGGAATTCCGTTGAAGGCATATTATACTGCACGTTTTATATATCCAGCCTATACAACATTGCATAATTTCTTCAGTTCAGTCATTAGTTAAAAAATGTTCTACCTCAAAAAGAAATAAAAAATTACTGGATGTTATGAGAGAAATTACTAAATTTAAACACAACAATGACCCTATTATCTGTTATTACTGAAGAGATCAATAATAAAATCATCGTTGTGTTTTAAATTCAGTAACCTATAACCAGTTGTTTATTTTTTTCGTGTGTGCTTTATTGTTCATTGATTATTATTATGTACTCTCTTCAGATGAGGTACCTTGAAGTTGAATGCCAAATAAATACATCCATGGACAATGGCTCTCTTTTAATTCTTGCATTCTAACAAATCTCTGATCTTGACCGTTCTCACTTCAAATTTGTGTTTCTTTTCCAGTTTCCGGTCTTATTTTGGGACTTGAAACATTTACTTCTCAGCTGCTCTGACAGAGCACCATTCCCTACGCTAATTTAAAAAAATCTCCTAATGCCGAGAAGGGGTGGGGGGGGGGGGGTGCCCCGCTCTCTCGGACTCTCCTCCCAACACCTCGTGCTGTACTGCTGGGCTGATCAGTGTCCAGGGTAATATGAAATAGGAAATGCTAATTTTCCATCATTTGTTAGTGCATTTATCTACACCGCTATGCCAGCCTTAATACACACAATTCAGTATACTGTTATAGATACATGTAAACTGTGGCCTTTAACGTGTATCCTATTTCACATCCAACCATTTCATCACTGACCACAGCAGGCTTCAAATTCAGGTCAGATTACCCACTGATGGTGAAATATCCTACATCAACCAACGTGGTGCAATAACCCAGCAGAAGAAAGAAAGATGTGGTATCATCCTTCAGATTAGTCTGTGTGAGCGACAATGATAACAGTTTACTGAGGGCGAAACAAAGCCATGACGGCATGTTTAAAGGGTCTTCTTTTGGTAGAATTTAACTAGATAAAGTAACTTTCATCATGATGTGGAAATATGATAACTTGAGTTTTTTTGTACCTCTTGAATATTGACTAGGCCTATATATCACACTTGGGTATAAATTTAAACAAAAAATTACATGTGTAAACAAAATATGTCTAATTTTTTCTTGTCAGTTCAAATCTTGATCCATTTTGATTCCTTGATTAGGGGATACAGAATCACTGCCACGGAATGTGTTGGTGTGTCACAGCAATGCAATTCCGATTCACACAACGAAGCTGAGGTGGTTTAACGTTTATCAATGAAGAAAATCACCGATCAACCGCCATAGAATATAATGTGAAACAAGAAAACCGGAATAGTACATTCATCAGATTGCCGATACCCAAAATGTGTTGTCTCATATATCTAGATAACAACGTGATGTAGAGACGCTATTTATTCGTCTTTGTACCGGTTATGCTCAGGAGAATGACATAGAATCATTATTATCTTGTGCAGAGAAGGTGTTGGTCTTGAGTTGAACTACCGTAAACTACATAAATGCAACCTTTCTACTATAGTACTATATTTAAAAATATGTTGTATTGTTGGGAAAATAATGTGATTCAAAACGTTGTTTTGATCCTGGACAAGGGCACTGAAAACCATTAAAGGTGAACTGCAAAGCTTTTAATTTTATCTAAATTGTTGCTTATATACATCTTGGCTTATGTGACATAACTTTTATACGTTTTTGGGGCAAATATAGTTTGCAAAATTGTACTAATAACAATATTTAAGTTATCCTGTTATAAATCCGTCTTGAAAACTTGCATCGCTTGTCTCTCTTGGTTTGTAGAACGTTATGACGTTATAGTGGTCCTCTTCATTCAAGTTTTATTCAAATGTGACGTCATGCGACGTCGGAATAGAATAGAATAGAATAGAATAGAATTTATTAACCAATCAGGTGCCCACGTGGAGCGTACAATCAATACCCCTCCCCCTTCTTTGATACAATTGATTCAAACAAACATGTACAACACACAAGAAAGTTACAAATTTCTCCAACACTGAGATCTGTTTACCATTATGAGGATCAAAGGCTAACTAGCGTTTATGAGACATGTTATTATATATCCTTATAATAATATAATCTTATAATATAATAATAATTCTATATATCCGAATATATCATTCGGATGAATGAACGAGGACCACTATAACGTCATGACGTTCCAAAAACAACGGGAGGCAAGCGATGACGTTTTTAAAAGTTCTGGCTCTCGGTATAAGTTTTGACTTCTCATATACCCAAAATAAAACAATAACCTACAGAACTATTATCACACATAATTGTAACAACTATAGAAGTTCTTGTTTTTATGACTTTTTAACAGAACATTGGAAAGCTTTTCAGTTCACCTTTAAAGAGAATTAAATGTATTTTCACACGTAAAGCTTGAAATCTACTGAACCTTTATTATTCAATCTGTTTCATTTAGTTAAAATGAAGGCGCATTAGAAGACTGTTACCAACAAGTTCTGAGCTGACCTACTTTTGATGAAAATTCCTGGTGATTTTTGATGAAAATCACTGGCGATTCTGTCTTGGGCGGTGCCCATCTTAATATAGGCAGGATTTCAACTGGGGGTGGGGATTTCCAAGGGTTGAGTTCGCGTTCGAGTCCTAATGCCTACTCTATTTCGTAGGTCCTGTGACGTTAGTCACACTGCTCATGTTCTGTCGATATTATTTATTTATTAATCCAGCTCGAGGAGCAAAGCAAGGCGTCAATATTCCCAGTCCGCTTTCATTTCCGATGATAAATTTGACGATTTAACCCGAAGCAAAAAACCCTTGAGTGGAGATTTAGCCATCCCACGTTGAAAAGGTTGAGTTTTCCGAGGGTGCGGGAAAACTATGGCTACAGCACCTCAAGTAGTTTATAGACTGATGAAAAGTCTGAATTTACGAGGAGTAAAGGCATTAAGCTTCTCATTTGACCCATATCATCCAAATGTTCAGTCGATCAGGTAACGAATTACTGCATTCTCAACAGAGAGTCATGCACGCTAGTGGGAGCAATGTCACTATTTTGACAGCGAGAGTCTCGCTTATATAATCGACCCAGGAACTTTTTCCGTCTTTATTCACAGTCAACATTCAATTCAAAGTCGAAAACGGTGCTTTTCACGTTACCAATGGAGTCAACTTGGTCTCCTTATATAGTACTCTTGACGATGAAGCATGGTCTTGTCAATGTCACTGTCAGTGGGATTTTAACAAAATTAACAGTGACCTAATTATTTGAAGGGATTAGTGAACACTTATTTGCAATCAGTTGATGAACCTTACTGAATATAACAACAATGGAGAAAGTTAACCAAACATCTATTCCCCCTCAATCCAGAAATGAAAATAATTACGAGCTGTTTTGCCGTTTATTAATAAACAGGTGAACGTTTGATAAGGGAGACAACTCACATTGCTTCATTTCACAGTTGATTGTGAAAAAATAGTTCACCAGTTTCTCGTGTTTTTGCACACAATTATCAGTCAGTATATGTGAGATATGTCGGATAGATTAATGAGTAATGAGTAATCGGTGCAGTTAAGTGCTGTCATTTGATGAAAACAGTTAATGGTGACTGGCCAGAAGATATACGCAGAAATCATATGGGTACTAATATGCTAAGGTGTAACAAACAGGCACTTCTTGTTGAAGTCACTTATTACAGTTACATGTGATGGAATTTTAACTTCTGGGAATGCCACTATTTTGTCTGAGTGTTGTGGAGATAGAAAAAATAATAACAGGTTTAACTTCAAATTATTTGTTTTTAATTAACTTAAGCTTGATTTGAGGCCAATATTTGCACCAAGATTGTGACATACACCATGGTGACATCCAAAAGATGCTTTTATATGTAATAATACACACAGAAGATGACTTTCTTGATAGTCACTAGGTAGAATGGATCTGAAGGTAGAAATTGATGCACAATTAAAGTGGCAAAAGTGTGATTTAACCAAAACATTTTAAGGTCCTAACCACCATGGTTGGACGTAACACTGTCCGTCCTCCAATAAGCCCTCATTGATGAAAACAGTTAATGGTGACTCCTAATCTCTAAGTACTCACAACTACATAGTTAACGATGCCAATCTTATTAAAATGAAAGTTATGCCCCTTCTGTCTTTTCATGAATGTAAAGTTCCTGACAAATGCAAACACATATTTAACATGAGCAGTGTGACTAACGTCACAGGACCTACGAAGTAGGGTAGGCATTAGGACTCGAACGCGAACTGAACTCTTGGAAATCCCCACCCCCAGTTGAAATCCTGCCTATATTAAGATGGGCACCGCCCAAGTCAGAATCGCCAGTGATTTTCATCAAAAATTACCAGGAATTTTCATCAAAAGTAGGTCAGCTCAGAACTTGTTGGTAAGTCTTCTAATGCGCCTTCATTCCAAAATTAAATAACGATCGCCGATTTAATTTTAAAAATTTTTAACTAACGGAAACAGATTGAATAATAAAGGTTCAGTAGATTTCAAGCTTTACGTGTGAAAATACATTTACATCTCTTTAATGGTTTTCAGTGCCCTTGTCCAGGATCAAAACAACTTTTTGAATCACATTATTTTCCCAACAATACAACAAATTTTTATATATAGTACTACAGTAGAAAGGTAGCATTTATGTAGTTTACGGTAATTCAACTCAAGACCAACACCTTCTCTGCACAAGATAATAATGATTCTATGTCATTCTCCTGAGCATAACCGGTACAAAGACGAATAAATAGCGTCTCTACATCACGTTGTTATCTAGATATATGAGACAACACATTTTGGGTATCGGCAATCTGATGAATGTACTATTCCGGTTTTCTTGTTTCACATTATATTCTATGGCGGTTGATCGGTGATTTTCTTCATTGATAAACGTTAAACCACCTCAGCTTCGTTGTGTGAATCGGAATTGCATTGCTGTGACACACCAACACACTCCGTGGCAGTGATTCTGTATCCCCTAATCAAGGAATCAAAATGGATCAAGATTTGAAATGACAAGAAAAATTTAGACATATTTTGTTTACACATGTAATTTTTTGTTTAAATTATATCCAAGTGTGATATATAGTCAATATTCAAGAGGTACAAAAAAAACTCAAGTTATCATATTTTCACATCATGATCAAAGTTACTTTATCTAGTTAAATTCTACCAAAAGAAGACCCTTTAAACATGCCGTCATGGCTTTGTTTCACCCTCAGTAAACTTTTATCATTGTCGCTCACACAGACTAATCTGAAGGATGATACCACATCTTTCTTTCTTCTGCTGGGTTATTGCACCAGGCTGACTTAATTGGTTGATGTAGGATATTTCACCATCAGTGGGTAATTTGACCTGAATTTGAAGCCTGATGTGGTCAGTGATGAAATGTTTGGATGTGAAATAGGATACACGTTAAAGGCCACAGTTTACATATATCTATAACAATATACTGAATTGTGTGTATTGAGGCTGGCATAGCGGTGTAGATAAATGCACTAACAAATGATGGAAAATTAGCATTTCCTATTTCATAAAAACAATTACGGATGGCATATCCCACCACTGTGTTATATATACAGTGAAACATACAGCCAAGGGTTCCCGATGGGCATGACAGTGTACTCGCTGAGCCATCAATAAATAATAAAAAAAATAATTATAAATCAAATTTTAATCAGAATTCGGTCAACTCAGAACTTGCTGGTAACAATGCCCTAATGCACGTTCATGCCAAAAATCAAGGTTCTAATGTCAACGGTTCTCCTTATTTTGCCGACGAAAGGATTCGGATGGACTGACTGACTCACTCATTACCGGACAATTTGCGATCTGTAGCCTACTTCGTAGGAAAAAAAAACAGATTTATCAAAAATCTTCAGATTTTCCGTCTTATGTTACGTCCAACATACTAATTATGCTAATTGATTTTATTTGCAGTAATAGTTTATGGGGTTTGTGATTCCCCTTGCTTGTGTGATGGGTGACACATGCCACAAATTTTATGCTTCCATCCCATGTACTTTAGCTGTACACTTACCAAAATGCAGTGTCTGTCTTCATTGCCTGCCGGTGTTTGTCCGACATAGTCCGTCCTCGTTCGTCCGACACATAAGTAAATTTTCAGCATATTCAGAGTGCATATTCAGAGTAGACCATCAAAATACACACTTATAGTGATACACAGTCATTTCTTCTCTGTAGCTAAGCACTGTTTGGTTCGTGGTATTCATAATTGTAGTATTTTGAAATGTTGGACAAACAAAGACGGACAGGTTTTCCTCCCCATTTGTTTAACATTGTCCGTCTTAGTTTGTCCAACTATTTTGGGGCATAAAGGCATATTTTATAAAAATAGTAAATAATATTTATTTTCATATCAAGTTAAAGAACCTTGTATTCTTCACATAACTTACTAGTTTTCAACATAGTTTATTTCAATTAAGTGCCTATTAATTTAAAAAAAGATACGTTTCCATCAGCTTTTCCGTCTTTGTTTGTCCGACACTTTGTCATGCTTTGCACTAATTTCTAAACAGATACGTTAAATTTTTCAAATCAAATACTGAAGTGTTCATATCTGTAAAATACTGTTTTGAAGTCCCCTTGCAGTAGAAATCCATTTTCTATTCCCTTGTTATGTATTGTTTTACACCCCCATTTTCCGTCCTGTGTTTGTCCAACATTTTCAGTGATGCTGTGCTAAAACAGGTCTGAGAATACTAACACACTTGAAGACTATGTTAACACTATAATTTTAATATAGCTGAGAGATTTCACCATCAAATAATGTAAAGAGGAAGAGCTGTAGTCTATTTTATATTTTGAGCTTCAGTGTCCCATATTTGTTACACCTTAGCATATAAACACCCATATGGCTACCATTTCCCCTAAAGTCTCTTCTCGTAGTAGAGAGTCTTGCGGGACTAGAATGGAATTACAGGGATGAGGGCCTAGCTAAGATTTCCACTGTCTGAACGCAGTTAACTTTCATTATTTTTATGAGGCTCTTTGATTAGGTTGAGGAAAACACCCTGATCCAGGTATTATAACTCGATCGAGGTAGTATACCTCGGTTGAAGTTGAGCATATCATTTCTTCATCATAAAGCCAGTTGTGCACAATGCAACACCTAGAGAGAAGCTTGGTCTCCACAGGGACAATCCACAGGTGTAATACCTGTGGGCCGTCTTAGCTCGGTCGGTAGGGAATTGGCATATTTAGCCGGGTTTGTGGTTTCGAATCCAACTGACGACAAATTTATTCTTTCTCAAAAATCATTTCATATGTTATGCTCAGTGGCAGGCTCTTCGCCATACCAAATATCATTTCTTCATCATAAAGCCAGTTGCGCACAATGCAACACCAAGAGAGAAGGTTGGTCATCAAAGGGACAATGCACAGATGTAATACCTGTGGGCCATCATAGCTCAGTCGGCAGAGCATCGTCGTGTTTAGCTGGGGTCGTGGGTTCAAATCTCACTGATGACCAATTTATTCTTTCTCTCTCAAAAATCATTTCATATGTATATATGCTCAGTGGCATGCTAAACGCCATACCAAGTATCATTTCTTCATCATAAAGCCAGTTGCATACAATGCAACACCAAGAGAGAAGTTTGGTCATCACAGGGACAAACCACGGGTGTAATACGTATGAGCCATCATAGCTCAGTCGGCAGAGCATCGGCACGTTTAGCTGGGATCGTGGGTTCAAATCCCACTGACGACCAATTTATTCTTTCTCTCTCAAAAATCATTTCATATGTATTCTCAGTGCAGGGCTTCGTGTTTAGCGCGAGTGATAGCTCACCTGCACGCAAACACTCGTGTATATTCATGTCACGAGAGTGATTTTAGCTCACGTAAACTGTCACATTTTATATTGTATTATATTGCAATCACTCGCCTGACTTTTAAATACCCTCTCCTAAATATTTTGACGTAAGCTATTTTTAGCTCGCGCACTAATTCTAAACACGAAGCCCTGCAGTGGCAGGCTATACGCCATACCAAATATCATTTCTTCCTCATAAAGCCAGTTGCGCACAATGCAACACTGAGAGAGAAGTTTGGTCATCAAAGGGACAAACCACGGGTGTAATATCTATGGGCCGTTGTAGCTCAGTCGGTAGAGCACCGGCGCGTTTAGCTGGGGTCGTGGGTTCAAATCCCACTGACGACCAATTTATTCTTTCTCTCTCAAAAATCATTTCATTCCTGACAGTTCTTGTGAAGAGTTTACTTTCACAATGACAAAGCCTCACCGGTTGAAGAAAACACCTGGATAGAGCTTAGATTTGAGGTGCTATACCTCAGCTGGGGAATGTTCTATTAACATCCTTGTCTGTTGTTTGTTGAAGAGAGACGTTATTTGTAACCCACACATCAAGAATTCTGGACACGAACCTGGACTGTTCAACGAAGATCAATATAAAGAGTGATCGATCAGACCCAGTGATTGATGTCCTCTTCAGTGAGTAGTTACAGAAGTCAATGAACTAGAAGTCTGCATCATTACATTAGAGCAGCTGGACTGCATTGACTACTGCCTCCCATCTTCATTTTATCCAACCAATTTCTACGTTCCCACTTCGAACCTGCCTTGATTTATCTTCAGTGTTCAAAATCCAAGGTGTAGATTTCACCTACGAATGAGAGACGAACCAGTCAGAACGTACACATCAATTGAGAGGAGAGTGACATCATCGTCTATTAGTGGCGTCCTTCCTTCTGATATAGTGCCCACTATATAGGTCAGCCAATCAATAACACTCTCGTGCGACCCATTTCGAATTTCAAATGTTTTCGAGGGCAGTGATGTCTCGTGTCTATTTGTAAGTTCTTTGAACATTGAAGCAGGCCAGATATATCAAGGGAAATTCGAAGTGGGAACGTAGAAATTCGCTTGATAAAATGAAGATGACTGCCTCCCTGCTTGTAACACATGGTGTGATGTAGTTGTGCAGTAAGATTGGCATGTGTCGTGTTCACGCAGAAAAAAATTGAGAAAAAAAAAACAATTTTGAGTGTTGCATCAAGAGAGATGAGCTGATACTGGAATTGAACTAGACTGTTTGACGAATGCCAGTGTCGTCTACCTAAGTCTAATGTAATGATACACACGTCTACAGTTCAGATCAGCTTAATCTTCCAATTAGTGAACAGCGTTTACGCACCGATAGCGCGCCAACGTGCTGGCCTAATCACCAAGACTTATTACACCCCCCATGATGTGACCCTTGCCGCCACGCGCCGGTAGAATATAGTCTGGTCAAACCACTGAACCATTGTGAGCATGTCGGCGGTAAACAAAGGCTCCCCGTTGGCGCGCTTGCCGGATTGCGCGCTAACAGCCGTCACCGCTTAAAACTGAATTGTTTTCAAAGAGTTCCCCTCTGGCAGTGTACGGCAAGAACACAATCTATTCTACAGTTTAAATTACTGGCTAAGTAATTAAAAAAATATATAGAAGATTTGACTTCTTCAATAAGAATGCTGTAAATGATTATCTATCATTTTTTGTTTGCGCTCCAAGGAAACTCGGCCGTCTTGTGAACATTCGGTTGAGACTACGAATAATCTTCATTAACAAAAAGTTTCGCCAAAGATAGCTTAAAGTATGCCTAAATATATTATCAGAATTCATAAAACGTTGGTGTGTGCAAATTGCGAAGGCCGCCTCCTCTTTCAGAACGGCCAGTAAAACGGTTGAACGTAACATTTCAAATGAATACAGCTTCGTATAAATTCAGACACACGGGCGAGTCGAGGTCATAATGGGGGCAACATGCAGTGCTCGGTCAGACTAGTTGTCTCTTTGGCTTGTCTTGTTACAACCGCCTAACCAAAATATACACAGAAACTCAAAAGATCAATTAGCCCCTTACAGAGAATGACAAATACTTGTATATGCTCTTTATTCGTTACCGCCCGACTGTTAAAGGTTGCACACGAAATCATATATAACTTCCGATGAGGAAATAAGAATTAACAAGTATTTATGGCCCACACATCCATCGTTCCAGCTAAATAACAAAAACGAAACAATAACAGAGATTTCTACCTAAACAATAAGTTAATGCCAATTCATTTCTTTTCAAACGAGACACAGACGCACATTTTGTTGGACGAAAGCGGGATATCGCTTTACCCCGTCAGAGAGAGAATGCACTGTTATGTTTATATTCTCCACTTGTTTAGGCCAAACTTAACGAGATGATTAATCTTTACAGTGTTGTTTTCTTGCTGACAATATAACATCCGTTATACTGTTCGACAGGAAGTATACATTAACACATATGAAATGTAGGTCTTGATATCGGGGACGGAGGGAGGGACTTCAGCCATAAATAATGTGGGTCCACTGTTCGTTTTACCATTCTCACCTCGTCTCTCATTACAGAAATCACTCTACCTGGTCTTACTGAATATCTCACTTACTATCGGCAAGAATTTACACCAGGATTGCGCCGCAAGAAAATCCTGACGTCAACATGTCTCGTTGAAATTAGTGTCAAAAATAAAGTTCACTGTCATTTTAATCTCCCGCTATCAATGGTCCTTTGCAAATTAACCCGAAGATTGACACAACATAGCGGGATGTATTAACATTACAGCGGCAGGGCTAGAAAAAAAAACAACAAAATAATAACAGATTAATCCCAGACGGATTGTCCTCGTACTAATTCGTTTCATCTATCATTTGATCAAAACGAATACGCCGCAGACTTTAAACGTGTACATTCATGTATTTGTGCATGAATAACCTGCGATGATATACGTACATGTAGGCTACTCAAGTGAAATCGTATTGAACTGCCGTCGACTGTACTGTTTTCATAGTAATATGGATTATAACTTAAAGTGAAAGATTTTCCCATCAGTCGGTCTTCTTCCTGCCAAATCATACTGTCGGTTCAGTAAAATATAACTTCTGCACAGTAATATGTTGCAAGATTTCAAACACGTGTTCTCATTTTCCCGCGAAAAGCCACGTGGGGTCAAACTGGTCGCGCGGGGCTATATTAAGCCTGTTCAGACAGCATCCAACACTTGTACCAAAGTTCGTCTGGATAGCTGGGTGGTGTGTAGACGCCAGATGTCATGAGGGTTGATCTATTTCACAGAGGAGTGAGTTCTGTTTTATTGGTGACAAATCCTCAGAAAGGGATTACCAGATTTCAATCAAATCAATCAACCGATTTCTAGTAAAAAGGTACGGGTATTACATAATTCGTTTCATCGGTTCTTGTCCCACTGATTAAATATTTATACACTGCATAATCCGGTAGTAAAATCCCGGGCATTTACTCTTGAATGGTCAAAATTAACACAATTTGCAAGAATTTTTGAATATATAAAAACGAATGACTTGAACTTGCGCTTCTGTATGAGAAGCGGCCGTAAGATGAAGCTTCCAATAAACAATACCTATTCTTTAATACCAGAAAAGCTATTCCGTGAGACGCGCAAGTCTGGGTCAACTTTGAAAGCAGGTGTCCGACGAAGGACAAATTAAATCCATTTTGCAAGCAGTGTTTATGATTAAAATAAATCTTAAATCTATTTCCTTTTACAAATTTTTAGATGGAATGCAAATACGCTTGATCGAGGTCCACGTGTTCGCCGGCAACACAAATCCATATACCTGATGTTATTTAATAGGTATGAATTACAGGCAGACATTCTGTGCAAACAGTTAGCTTCGTGCCGATTAACGCCATTGTCTGACCGTGCTGATAGCGCGCGGCCTGTGTTCAATCATGTCGACGGACTACATTCAACAGAGAACAATGGCCAGCCGATAATCATGGGCATTGGCGCGCTATACCTTTGTGTTGGCGCACTTCGTTTGCGCACCGTTGGTGCGCTAACACTAACCTTTCAGCTGGTCTGAAGTGTAGTTCATTTGCTTCTGGTCTTTAATAATACATTCTGTAGAATTCATATATAGCCTATATATCTTCAGTTGTTCGGAAACTAATATCTAATTATGGGGCTGCCCAAAGTAGGGGAACAATACTGGTTTGTGCAGAGAATATTTATGGTGTTCTCGTGCAGCATAACCCTTTGTCATTTGTTACTTTAAAATAACTAAGTAATAGTAATCTGTTACACAAATTAAAAACAGGTTACCCAGGAAACTGATTTGCTTTTGGGTTACAGTGAGTGCCAGTGGTGTGGTTATGGAAGTGTGCAGATTTAGGAGAGATATACATCAAAACATAGTAGACACTCAAAAGTAAAGTGTTTAACTTACTCCAAAATATTGAAAGAACCCTTTAACAGTGCCCACAGTACTGCTCTTTTAAGTGTATGTACAGTGAAGCCTCATTATAAGTTGCCTCAGTATAGCGCAGATTCCGATACATGTTTGTGCTATGGTGTTCCCCAAGTTGTTAAATGTCTTGAATGGAGGGTACAGCGGTGCATATCCGACCCTCACAGTCCGTGCATACGAGTCTGAGAAGCATAGGTATAGATATTTGACAGATATCTGATAGGACAGGACCTTCACCTTGATGCAGCTCAATTTTCATAAATGATGTAGGATGAACCATTAGAGAATGATTGGCTGGATATTCTTCCAGTTTTGTTCACCAGCCAATGAAACTACAGGCTTTCTTTTTGAGAATTTGAATTGACCAATCAAGTGCTTTAAACTGGATGATCTCCCCTGTTTGTTCTCTTGTAGATGATGATACCAGGACAGTGTATAAAACCAAGTACTTAGAAACTGTCGATATTGTGAAACATTTCCACAGTATTTGTGCTGAGAAAGTCCCGAAGAAAGATGAGACAGAAACATTGGAACTGAGTAAAAAACCTTCAAAGAAGAGAAGATAAAATGTCTGTGATCAACATTTTATTGCTGTTATGCAAACAGCACCTCGTAGTTTGTTTTAGGGAACTGTGTACTCCTGCCTCAGTGTAGAAAAAGTTTAAAATTGATAAAGATTGTCCTCATCCTGAAGTGATGGGTGATGATGGCAACATGTTCTGATTGACCAACAACAAGATCAGGTTTTATTTGGCTATAAATGGTCGAAACATCATCTGATTGGCCAACAAGAAGATGTTGGGAATTGGCTAATGACCAGAAGTTTGTATGATTGGCCAATAATGGAAAGAAGAATGATGTGTTGTTCAGATGAATGATATGCGGATGGGGGGACGAGGTGGATCCTTTGGGTCAAGACTGATACCATAAAGGGGGATAACTTTCATATTTTAGGTGCAGATTGACGCCTCTAGAAAATTCAATTTTGCATGAATAATCTAATCTTTGGTGTATTGAATGTATATGTTCATTGTTAAACAAACCTGCAAAATGGTATTTGAATAATACAAAATATGTTGCCATAGCAACCATCTAAATTTAATGAGAAGAACCTGGGAATAGACCCAGGGTTCACACAAGGCCTGTGGAACTTGGAAAATGAACATGACTTTTCCAGGACTTGAAAATCAGAATTTTGGACAGATGGGCCTGGATAAGCATGGAAATTCATTAGATGTGAAAGTCGGCCAGATTTATGTAAGAACTATTATCTTGCTTGTAAGTTGTATCAAAATGTTCCGACAAAATGATCAAGATCCAGGGTTGGGTATATATGTCAATGTTGATAGTCTATGCTATGATCTGGTGCAAGGATGAGGACATTCTGATGATTGAGAATTTAGGGTCTGAAAAAGGCATGGAAATCCGATTGCCTGTCGTTGATGGACCCTGTCAATAAAAAAGTGCAAAAAAAATCAAGTTTTTGTCCATTACAAAGAAATTTAAGTCAGTGACGCTCCTTTTTATATGCCCGCCAGAAAAGGCGGACGTATTATGTGATGGCGGTTTCTGTCTGTGTGTTCATATGTCCATCCCCCCGTGTCCAGTCTATGTCTGGGACCGTTTTCTGTCTACAGTTCCTCTTTCGGTGAGTGGATACCCTATGGGGAGATGATGTCACATACCAACATGAAGGTCGAGGTCAGAGGTGAAAGGTCACTGACCTAAAAACAGCAAATCACTGAAATGTTTGTGTCTGGTCCATATCTGTGACCATTTCCTATCCAGTTGCAATTTTTTGTGAGTGGATACACTAGTTGGAGACGATGTGTCGCATGTGGAAGTCGAGGTCAGAGGTCAAAAGGTCACTGGCCAAAAAATCTGGAAATCATTGATCATTGACAGTTTTCTATCTACAGTTTCAATTTTTGGTGAGCGAATTCCCTAGGGGGCGCGGGACTATGTGTTGCATATCAAATGTAGGTCGAGGTCAAAGGTCAGTGTGGTTGATAAATCTGGAATTATTGAAAAGTGCTAAAACCAAAAATTGAGAATGGATTCAATAGGGCTGGAAGAAGTGTCACATACCAAAAATTAGGTCAAGTTCACTGTGACCCCGAAATCAGGAAATCATTAAAAATCGATTTTTTGTGTCCATGATTGATACTTTAAGGGGAAACGATGTGTTGTGTACCAAAATTTAGGTCAAGGTGAAAGGTCAAGGTCACTGTGACCCCAAAATCAGGAAATCATTAAAAGTCACATTTTCATATGCCTGTAGGAGATGAGGTCGTGTAATGTGATGATGAGTTCTGTCCATCTAGCCGTCGATCCATCCATTACCATTTGTTGTCGGTGCGATATTTTTAGTTTCATGGTATGGATTGGTACCAACCTTAGGGTATAATTTTCGCGTTGCAAAGAGGAACCCTATTCATTTTGAGGTCAGTAAGTCAAAGGTCAAGGTCACAGTCCCCCAAAACTGAATCTAGTTTAACTGACTATACTTGTTGGGTTGAATATTTAAAGTTGTCTCTCCTACATGTTTATGGCATTTGTCCTAGTATGGAGTTGTCTTCCCTGTTTGATACATTTTAGGAATAGCTACATTCAGTTAAACTGTTGTGAAATAAAAACCATACATTTACTACTTTAACTGGGAGAGGGGTCCTTTATGAACTTTATATCTGTTTATTAACGCAATAACAAAGGTTTACTTCATCACTTTCTTCACATTTTTCTTCTTGCCTGAAAAATTTTCTCACCTTAAAAGAATCTGTTTAAAGGAAAAATACTATTTTCTTGTCTTTGACTATTGTCAATCAGTGTTGGATATTTGAGCTCTCTGCTCTTGTTTCAAGGTCACCTAGTTATCAAGAGTTAAGACAATTTTACTTTGTCATTCTGTATCAGATGTGATGTTACATTCTCAGAAGCACAAAATCGCAGACCTTTCTCTGGGTTGCTAGCTACCAATTGGGACCAAGGCCATTAAACAACTTTGAAATTTGAACCAGTGTAATTCCAGATGTACGGGCGTATATTGAAGCCCCTTGGGCTCTTGTTCAATTTGTCTTGAGATGAAAGGATGATTTACATGTCATCTGAAAGTTGAATTAAAAATATTATGTGCAGTTTTATCTAAAAATCTAATTTTATGATCATTTTTCTTCCTTTCCCTGTCATTTCTGTGTTGATCCGAGACAAGGGGTCCCCATATCGACGGGCATCCATAGTATAAGATGATCTGGTGACCCCAATTTTTATATCATTTTTCTGTTATGTATAACAGTGCTAATGTACATAAACAGTTTCAATAAGCATATTTGTTGAAGAGAGAGGTGTCCATCTCCTCAAGTGTTTCCTGTCAGGAGTCTTGAACTAGCATGTACTATGAACGATTTATAGAACAATAAAACTAATCAGTTTTGGAAGTTGGTTACCCTTTACTTACCTATATATTTGGACATATTTTGGTTTAAGATTTTCACTCAGAAGGTTATATTTCACGGCAAGATTGTTAGGATGAAAGACTGAATATACAACCTAAGTGTTATGCTCAATAAAGTATCTATTTTGTAACTCCCGACATCAGCTTCATGTGTGTCTTGCATTATCCTCTCTGTCATAAAATCAGTTCTAGAAACCATACAAGACGCATATTAAAGTTGGCAGCTATCACCCCCCCCCCCCTCTCTCTCTGGAGAAATATAAACTTTCATACTGCCCATTTCTTATCCTACCATAACATGAAAAACAAGGTCAGAATAACTGAAGTGGAGGAGCAATGTCGTTTCTGTGGTGCAATTCCACTAATTAAACCTGAACCATAGGGCAGGCTATTCTTGAGTATGTTGTCACACAGTGATATGATATGGTAATCCCTCTAACAATTCATTCACAGGAATTGAAATTCCCACCATAAAATCTTAGGGTGATCAAATTTATTAGAACAAAACGTTGAAAAAATGGTCCAAAATCATGCAGATAATCTACTTTGTTGTATCAGTGATTTTAGAGAGTGGTCAGATTTATTAGAACAGCTGGTTGAATTTTGTCCCCAAATCAGGGGTGATTGAATCTTGAAAAGGGGATTGAATTAATAGAGGGATTACCTTATTGCTGCTGCTTTAAGGCACTCGCCAACTGATGAAATGTTAAATAGTCTAGAATAAAAAATAGTAAAATATAAATATGCCTGTACCGGTACCCTATTATAGTAATGAAACAAGATCACACAGGCATGACAGGAGGGAAATGAATGTGCAGTTGAAAAATTACTACAGAGAAAATAGGATCAACGTCACCATTCTATAAATAGCAGTATCCTGTTTGTGGGATATTGGATGGTAGATGCCTACATATATTTTAAAGAAATTATGGAAATTGATAAATAATTTTAAAATATTCAAATCGATTTTTTTTTTTTTTTTTTTTTAAATAATAAAATTAAATTTATTCAAAATATATCTGTATGCATCTACCATTTAATATCAATTCAATTCAATTCATTTTATTGCTCAACTTTTGAAAAACAAAGTATGGCAAAACATAAATCACAGACAATGAACAAAGAACAAAATCGCATTTTTAAACAGCATGCAAAAAAGCATGCAAAAATATCACACGGGCCAGTAGCTAAATAATATATAGCCCTCAAGAGTATGATACTCTTGAGGGCTATATTATTTAGCTAACAGGCCAGGCAACTGGCATCTTAGCTTGCTAACGGCATTTCACGTTTCACTTAACTAACAGAAGTTTGAACTTTCTACGTATGCTCGTGCCATGCGTTCGGATGATGGGCAACTGGCTGAAAAAGATTTGTGATTCGCAAGGAAATTTTCACAAAGTCTTAAGGGACGTAACTCTAACGAGCATTTCTACAAGTGCCCTGTTGTTGGGGGCAACTGGCATTGTCGTAATCAATGGCGACCATGTGTTTGGTTTGAACGTGTCTGCTGCAGTCGGACTGTGTCCTGGTCGATCTATTCATAGTACTGGCGTCTCAGGGTTAGTCATCTCAACATCTCCAGTTTAAAATAAGGTAAGTTCAATTCAATCAAAACATTCAGATTCATATTTTCGTATTTGGTTTTCTCACATTGAACTTAGCATGACTGCCCGGTTATTGGACAGGCCCTATTATTGGACACCTAGACCCAGCGGGGCTATTTTCTGGGAATATTACATGACAACTGCAATACAAATTTAATTTTACAGTTGAGTTACAAAGACATGCTAATAAATTTCTGTTTACTCACGGAATTTGTGCACGTTTAGCCCTCGTGCGGGTCGGAAATAGTGTCACAAATTTGGGTAAAAAAATGCGTCAGAAAATTTCCTCCAGTTTCTCAGTATTATTCCTGATTGCAGGTTTGATTAAATTCAACGAAATTTAACTGAAAATGTTCCCACAAATATAGAGAATCTTCAGTCTGAATCTCGGTGTGCAACGCGACAGGCGTTTGGCAGACGATGTATATTTCTACCCGCCACTCGGTCTAAAAATAGAAGAATACTGGGAGCAGCCAGTTTACGATAGCACGACATGTGGCTCACACTGGCAATAGCATTGATTGACAGCCAAGGATAATGGACACTCCCAAAAACTGCGAAATTTGGGACCGGGTTCAATATTCGACGCTATTCCAAAACCCATTTGTGGGCTACAGTGCGGATTCATGTTTAAATATTCTTGGAGGTTTACTAAAGACTGTGGGGCAAACAATTTGAAAATAAGTGGATTAGTTTCAAATAAATCCATCACTGAAAAAGTGTCCAATAACTGGGCGCAAACTTGCATTTTCATACCGTGGATGGTCCCTGCGTTTCAACTATTCCCAGTCTTCCCCCGTATTTTTTCTTCAATATTTTTTTATGACGATTTATCACTAAAGATGTAGTCTTTAATCCAGTGTTACTTTCTCGGCCATACGTGGTCGCATGGCCGACCTGCAGACTCTCATTCATAAAAAGTGTCCAATAACCGGGCAGTCATGCTAATTAATACAACACGAAATAGGGGAGAAGAGAAATCCAAAGTAGTAGGTAGCATGCATCCGTAACAGAAACCCCCTCAACTGCGCATGCGCGAGAACCTTTTTTGACGTCATTTGGGGCGGAGCGAGGGGGTTATTTGGGCGGAGCGAGGGGGTTGGGGGCGTGGCCTATGAGTGCACTGGCACTTAAAGTGTGTTTCAAGATGGCGGCTTGTTTTTGTAGGGTGGGGGTGGTCGGATTCAAGATGGCGGCTTGTTTTAGTATGGGAGGGTGGTTTGGATTCAAGATGGCGGCTTGTTTTAGTATGGGAAGGGTGGTCGGATTCAAGATGGCGGCTTGTTTTAGTATGGGAGGGTGGTTTGGATTCAAGATGGCGGCTTGTTTTAGTATGGGAGGGTGGTTTGGATTTAAGATGGCGGCTTGTTTTAGTATGGGAGGGTGGTTTGGATTCAAGATGGCGGCTTGTTTTAGTATGGGAGGGTGGTTTGGATTCAAGATGGCGGCTTGTTTTAGTATGGGAGGGTGGTTTGGA
Source organism: Hanleya hanleyi (assembly GCA_036873755.1). Lineage (NCBI taxonomy): Eukaryota > Metazoa > Mollusca > Polyplacophora > Lepidopleurida > Hanleyidae > Hanleya > Hanleya hanleyi. Next base: position 67,773 of record JAVTVY010018555.1, read on the forward strand.
TTCAAGATGGCGGCTTGTTTTAGTATGGGAGGGTGGTTTGGATTCAAGATGGCGGCTTGTTTTAGTATGGGAGGGTGGTTTGGATTCAAGATGGCGGCTTGTTTGTGTGTGTAATGGGTTTTTCCCCAGCCCTCATTTGCATATGTTCTTTTCAAGATCCCCAGCATGTCACTCGTTGGATTCAAGATGGCGGCTTGTTTTAGTATGGGCGGGGTGGTCGGATTTAAGATGGCGGCTTGTTTTAGTATGGTGTGGGTGGTCGGCTTCAAGATGGCGGTTTGTTTGTGTGTGTAATTGTATCAGCAGGTGCCATTTTACACAAGATACAGAGATGGGCAGACACCAAGTAAACTAGATTTAGTGTTTACAAATGAGGAGAATATGGTACAAGATATTGAGCAGTACCCACCATTGGGTTTGAGTGATCATGTGATGATTGGATTTGACTTCGTCTGTTATCAGGAGATTTCTGCGGATGTTGGTGAGAGATATGTGTACTATAAGGCAGACATTAAAGGTATGAGAGGAGAGCTCGAACCAGTAGAGTGGACAGAGGAATTTGATGGTAAAACTGTACATGAGTGCTGGACTGTGTTTCAAGGCAAGTTGGATAATTTGATGGAGAAGTATGTTCCCAGAAAATCAAGCAAGAAACGTATAAAAAAAGCACCGTGGGTGAACAAGTCTGCCCTGGATGCTGTTCGACTGAAGCGGAGACTTTGGAAACGTTACAAGAGGACCAACAGTGGTACTGATTATGAGAATTATAAGACCGCGAGGAATCAGGCAGCAAATGCATGCAAGAACTCACAGAGATTTTATGAAAAGAGACTATCTGAGGAGGTTAAAGACAATCCCAAAAGTTTTTGGAAATATGTGGGGAGTAAGACGAAAGTGAAAAGTGGTGTGAGTGATTTGATGAAACTTGATGGAAACCTTACTACTACAAATACAGAGAAGGCAAATGTTCTGAATAGCTTCTTTGCATCAGTTTTCAAGGATGAAGACTTAAATAATGTACCTACCCCAGAAAGAAAATATGATGGCGACAAATTAGAAGGTGTGGAAATAACCGTGGATAAAGTGAGGAAGCAGTTAGAAGCACTATCCCCTGGGAAATCTTCCGGGCCAGATGAAATTCACCCATATATTTTGAAGGAGTTAGCAGATGTTCTGGCTTTTCCATTATGTGACATTTTCCAACGTTCCCTAAGAGAGGGTGAGCTACCAAGTGCATGGAAGTCTGCAAACATAACCGCCATTTTTAAGAAAGGAAAGAAGAACCAAGCAGGTAATTACAGACCAGTGAGCCTTACATGTATAGTCTGCAAAGTAATGGAGTCCATAATCAGGGATAGCATTATGGAGCATATGCAGGAAAACCAGCTATTTTCAGAAGAGCAACATGGATTTAGACCAGGAAGATCATGTGTGACAAATCTGTTGGAGGCGCTGGATGATTGGACAGATGCACTAGATCACGGTGATAGTGTGGATATACATGTACTGTATTTAGACTTTTGTAAAGCATTTGACACTGTCCCACATGAGCGACTGTTGGCCAAGGTGGAGTCTTATGGAATATCTGGGAACATCCTCAAGTGGCTGAGAGCCTTCTTAAATAACCGGAAACAACGGGTAGTAGTACATGGAGCAACATCTGAGTGGAGCAGTGTGCGTAGTGGTATTCCACAGGGCAGTGTGCTGGGCCCTATACTTTTTGTGATTTTCATCAATGATTTACCAGACATTCTGATAAGTTGCAGTAAGATATTTGCAGATGATACAAAGGTTTACAGGCCGGTAAACAGTACAGAGGATGCGGAATTATTACAGATAGATGCAAATTCGCTGTCTGACTGGTCAGAGGATTGGGAAGTTTATTTTAACCTTGAGAAGTGTTCTGTTATGCATGTCGGGAGCAAGAATCAAAGGTTCAACTATAAAATGAGAAAGGGTGGTGAAGAACATGAACTTAAAGAGACTGAAACAGAACGAGATTTAGGAGTTGTCATCGACAACAAACTTAAGTTTAGTCCTCATACTATGCAAGCAGCGAAGAAAGCAAACCGAATATTGGGGATCATCAGAAGGACTTTCAAATTTATGGACAGAAATATGTTCCTTAAACTTTACAAGGCTTTAGTTCGCCCAAGATTGGAGTACGGAAATTGTGTTACCAGTCCCGAATATGAGAAAGACAAGGACGAGCTTGAGAGAGTACAGAGAAGAGCAACGAAATTAGTGGAGGAACTCTGCCATCTGACTTATTATGAGCGTTTGACCCAACTGAAACTGCCATCCCTCTTACACAGGAGATTACGAGGTGATCTGATTCAGCTGTTTAAGATTGTGAAGGGAATCGACCAAGTTAAGGCTGACAGATATTTGCAGTACGTTTCTCATGGCAGGACTAGGGGGCATCCATACAAGCTAAAAAAGTTCCACCATCGATTGAACATTCGCCAACATTTTTTCGGTAATAGGACAGTGAACCATTGGAACAATCTTCCGGAAGCGGTAGTAAATGCAGAATCAGTGCTCAGTTTCAAGAAGCGGCTAGACAGACACTTCTCAGCGACAACCGATATATATTTTTACAAAACAGGCTGGTAAACGTTATCGTAGCACATGTACACCTGGATTTTATTAATTTTTTTTAAACACCCACCATGGCACCGTAGATAAGTTTCAGTTCAGTGAAGTTCAGAGGAGGCACAAGTTCCATGAGAACTTCGACCTCAATTCTGAGGTATCAAGGTATCAAGGTAATGGGTTTTTCCCCAGCCCTCATTTGCATATGTTCTTTTCAAGATCCCCAGCATGTGACTTTCCCGATGCCCAGCCCTCATTTGCATATGTGTTTCAAGATCCCCAGCCTGTCACTTTCCCGATGCCCAGCCCTCATTTGCATATGTGTTTCAAGATCCCCAGCCTGTCACTTTCCCGATCCCCAGCCCTCATTTGCATATGTGTTTCAAGATGGCGGCTTGTTTGTGTGTTAGGGGTGGTCGTGTTCAAGATGGCGGTCTGTTGTCCGCTGAAAATATGCAAATGAGGTCAATGGGTTATAAAAGGAGTTCATTTTTAGGGCCAGGGTGTATTCAATCTGACTTACCTGACCTGTCTCCCAGCCAGCCAGCCAGCCACGCAGCCACGCAGCCAGCACAGCCATCCATTTACTTTTTTCCAGTAAGCATGAGACGTGGAGAAGATTTTCCCTTCGACCCAGCAGCACCTCCGGTTGAAGTCTTGCCTGAAGATGGACGTGTCAGCGCCATTTATCAACGACACTGGGCTACCATACAGATTGATACCTCACTCGACCCCATTGGACCACTAGGGGCGCCTCTAACCCAAAAAAAAGGTGTTTTGAAGATTACGCATGCGCAGAATGCTGATAGTTCAACCCACACCAGTCTATCAGATGCGCCTTCACGTTACCTTCAATTTGATACCTCATTCGACCCGATTGCACCATTAGGGACGCCTCTAACCTCAAACAGGCTATTTTTGAAGATTGATATTTTTCATATTATCTTCGCGCATGCGCAGAATTACCCTAATTCAAGCCCACACCCAGTCTATCAGATGCTCCTTCACGTCACCTTCAATTTGATACCTCACTCGACCCCATTGGACCACTAGGGACGCCTCTAATGCCAAAAAGGTTATTTTGCACATCGATATCAACATCTGGTGTACGAAGTTTGTTTTTTTTGTTTTGTTTTTTTATTTTGGCGGTAGTGGATCGAGTGAGGTATCCAATTGAAGCTGACGTCAAATGCTTCACAATGATACCGGACTCGACCCGATTGGTCCACTAGGGGCACCTCTAAAGGTATTTTGAAGATTGATGTTGATTGATGTTGATATTGATGTTTGGCGTTAGAGCCGCCCCTAGTGGTCCAATGGGGTCGAGTGAGGTATCAATGTGAAGCATTTCACGTCAGCTTCAATATGATACCTCACTCGACCCTCTACCTGAAAATAAAATTTAAAACCACTTTTCCATCCGAAGGACGGGTTTGTCACTTCAGATTTTCTTTGTTATTGTTTTGAAAAAAAAATTTTTTTTTGAAAAAAATTTTTTGGGGGAAAAAGATGCTGGGAGCTCGTGTTAGTTTGGTGTGCATATGAAAAGAAGTTTTTCTCTTTCGGAAAGATGGGTTGGCCCTGAAAAGGGCCTTTGGATAGTGTCACACGAGAGGCACGGTATATTTGCTTCACAGCACCTCTCCGGCGTCAATGCATCGGCAATTCACTATGTCGTAGTTTTCTTTTTGTCTGGCAATCTCTTCTTCCAGTACCGTCATTGTCGTCTCCATTTCCAACTTCGCTTCCATCATGTCGATAATTTGTTCGTTGAGGCATGATATCTCATCTTCCAGTACCGTGATTGTCGTCTCCATTTCCAACATCGCTCCCCTCATGTCGATAATTTGTTCGTTGAGGCGTGATATCTCAGCCGAAGTGGTTATACTTTCAGTGTTTGCAGTGGAGGTGGTTATTGTTGCAGGTCTAGTAGTTAACCATCCGCTGTCTTGTTCTCCATCACGGGTGTCGGCCTCGTTATTTTCTTGTATGTCCTCCATTCTGTTGTTGTCTTGTTCTTCTCGGGTAATTATCTCTCTATGTTCTTCTGTACCCCTATTCCTTGCATCTCTAGGATGATGGGTGAGCAAGGCTCGTCGTAAACTCATGATGCGTAGAAAAAAACTCATGATGTGTAGTTGTTAATAAATGTGTGAACATACACGTTATTTATAGTCGGCTGTGTGTGTGTGTGTGTGTGTGTTTCAAAATGGTGGCTTGTTTGTGTAGGTTAAGGGTGGTCGGATTCAAGATGTCGGCTTGTTTGTGTATGTTAGGGTGGTCGGTTTCAAGATGGTAGCCAATATTTCACTTTCCCGATCCCCAGCCTTCATTTGCATATTTGTTGGTAGCAGGTGCGTTGCCGGTGTGAGTGAGTGATCCCCAGCATTTCCCGATCCCCAGCAATTCACTTTTCCCGATCCCCAGCCTTTATTTGCATATTTGTTGGTAGCAGGTGCGTTGCCGGTGTGAGTGAGTGATCCCCAGCATTTCCCGATCCCCAGCAATTCACTTTCCCGATCCCCAGCCTTCATTTGCATATTTTCAAGATGACAGGGGATTTTGAAAATATGCAAATGAGGTCAATGGGTGCATGTGCACTCATTGACACCGGTGTCAATGAGTGCACCTCCACGAAAAAAAAAAAAAAAGTTCCGGCAAAAAAAAAAAAAAAAAAATGTATTCATGCGCGGTGATGCGGTTTGGCCGTGGTTTTGGCGGTAATTCGGTTTCGGAAAAAAGCTTCCGCGGAGAAAAAGTAGTCCCTACATAAAATGGTCCGATTGGGTCGAGTGAGGTATCAAAGTGAAGCTTATGTGAAGGGGCATCTAATGGGCTGGGTGTGGGGTTGAACTATCGGCCTTCTGCGCATGCGCGGTGGTCGAAGGGTATGAAAATAGCCGTGTTGGAGCTAGGCAAGCCCCTAAGGGTCCGATGGGGTCGAGTGAGGTATCAAAGTGAAGCTTATGTGAAGGGGCATCTAATGGGCTGGGTGTGGGGTTGACATATCGGCCTTCTGCGCATGCGCGGTGGCCCAAGGGCATGAAAATAGACGTTTTGGCATCTAGGGGAGCCCCTAATGGTCGAATGGGGTCGAGTGAGGTATCAACGTGAAGCCTAGGTGAAGGGTATTTGATGGCTGGGTGGCTGTATGTAAAATTTTTCCTGAAAAAAAATACGGAACACGGACTTTATCGAAAAACCTGGGAAAATGCCTATATGGGGTATGAGGGGTATATAGGTCGCCGGGCTTAACGGGGCTTGTCTATCAACAGAGTTATCTTCCCTAGTTCCAGGGTGGGTGTATGTAAAAATTTTCCTGAAAAAATACGGAAAACGGACTTTATCCTAAATTACGGGAAAATGCCTATATGGGGTATGGAGGTATAGGACCATCCTGGGAAACGTACTTCTATACATTTGCGGTAGGGTTGTGAGGTCTCGTTTTTCTTTCCAAAGCACACCCAACTAACACCAGCTCCCAGCATTCTTTTTCCCAGGCCAGATAGGGTTAACAATGAAAAATTGAATCGCTCTATATACATGTGTGTCGGGCTAATATTTTTGTCATTCTTCAGTATGGCATCGCGGGGCAAAGAGCTCGCGTTCTTTCAAGTGACGTCTAAGGTGCTTCTTAGCGTATATGAACATGAATTACACCTTATCGAGGAACACCCGATCGAAGTGAAATTAATTTTAAGCCTTGACGGGTGGACACAATTGACACGTGTTTTACAAGCCAAAGAACCCGAAGTCGATTTTTTACCTGTCGGTGTGGATGTGTACCTGCGGCGGAGTAGAGAGAAATCATTTTTTCCCCGGTTAGAACAGTGCGGTGGTCACGGAATTGTACTTTGGCCAGCATTATGGGCGGCGCTGAAAATTCCGATTTGAGGGATGTCCGCGTCATCTGTGACGTCATTGATGACGTCATCGGTACGAGTAGTAGCGAAAGTGGACATTTTGTGGGTGCGTGAGGGTGAGTTTGGTGTAGAGATGCACCATCCTTAGTCCGAATGCGTCGTGTGAGGTCTCATTTTGTAGCTCTCGGGGTGTACATTCCGATTTGAGGTATGTTCGCGTCATCTGTGACGTCATTGGTGACGTCATCAGTAGGAGTAGTAGCGAAAGTGAGCATTTTTGGGCAGTGAAAGGAGGTATTTGGTGTAGAGATGGACCATCCGTGGTCCAAATGGACCGTGTGAGGTGTCATCTTGTAGCAACGCCCACCAACACCATTCTTAATGCTTCAACGCCCTGGTGAAATAGATCAGAAGCTCTGATATTCCATGGAATTGTCACTAATTTTTCGAAATGCAGTGATGCCCGTCAACGCCCGTCGTTACACCTTAACACTCTAACATAACGCCATGATATAGACCGGAGAGAGAACAACAACAGCAACAACAACAAGGATGACACATGAGAGAACAACAACAACAAGAAGTTTTTTTTTCATATAGTTTATTCTCCCCAATGTTACATCATACCCACGCTGGGGGAGCCGCGTTGGGTATATTTACAATTCAAGAACATTCTTATCCAATCAGAGGCCACCATTTGCATGTTTCATATTCGTTCCTGTCCGTTAGATGTATTCTTGTCCAATCAGAAGTCTCCATTTCAGAAAGTGCCATCTGGACCGTTTATTCTAATCATCGTCGGGCAGGCCAGGATACCGTTGAGGCAACATATCCTCAGATACATGTTTGTGCATTCTGAGTATCTATCAGTGCATGGGTGAATACATTCACCCGATGGCAATATTCCGTAGTTTGGTCACGAAGAACGTAACATTGGTCCCCCTCTCCACTGTCCACTTGGTGTTGGGGCGTTGTTGTTGGGCCCATTTCAAGGGATCCACGGTGTCCAGTTTCTCCAGCATCGTCTTTAGCGACACTCGGTTAATGATGGTAAACGGTTGGTCAAATACCCGGATGTTACTGCTCGGGTAAAAGTATCGAACTTGGTCTGTCTCCTTATGCCGCAGCACATAACCAAACGCCAGATTCAATTTGAAGGACGTAGCTTGGCCATTGAAGATGGCTTCCATGTAGCTGCGTAGACGGGCGAGGTCGGTCAGTCGGAAATTGTAGATATCTTGAATAGGGCGATGACGGTAGAAACAGTGCCGTATCATGGACCAGTGACGCCGATAAATGTCACTCACTGGCTGGGCGTCCTGTAAGAGATCGCTAGGAACATTTATGGGCTCGCCCAGAAAATGTTCGATGTTGTCAGGCGTATGACTCGAAACCGTAACGGAGGGGTCCGGCTGGATATCCAGGCCCTCCTGGACCGT
>JAVTVY010018556.1:0-77016 GCA_036873755.1 Hanleya hanleyi
AGTGGTCGTAAAATTCGCCCGGAGAGGCGGTGAAGGAATTGACTTATGTTTTATGGCTTTTGGAAAGAAACGAGGATGAAAGATATTCAAGACGGCTCCATCTTTAACTGGTGAGTTGTAAAACAAAGAAAATTGCCTACATGTTCATTGGGCTAGGACTTCAACCATAAAGATGGTCTCTGGTTTCCTGGGAACGGTTAATCCCAGAGAACATATTTTATTGCCCCATTAAATCAAGCATGTAATGTGTGGCTTCTTTGTTATTAATTTGGTTCTGAAGTTTTCTCCAAGGAAACACACAGGTATCTGGTTGCTGTTCACTGATGAAAGCCCCTGGGGCTGAACTATATGTCGGGGGTAATAAAGTAAGCCTTTTTGAAAACTGATCCTCATCTGCATCATTGAGTCTCCTATGTAATCTAGCGATGTTCGCTCCCACCTCAAATCTTCCACGCCGATGGATATACCTTTTAGTAGGACAAGAATGACCAGGTTTATTGCTATGTAGGATCAGCGAATTCCGGTATTGGATTACAGCATAGAATGCCCGGCTAATACCCGGTGTGATGTACATTGTTATGGAGATTATACAAGGTAATATCCAGCTGGGAATGGCACTGACAACCATAATATCCTAGCATAGAGATCTTTGAGTATGGCCCTCTTCTAAATAAAGGCTATCTGTTCAGGTTACATCTTCTCAGCTCACTCCTCTTATACTTCATGTGCTTCCCTCAATTTTAACTGCTTTATTCTCCAGTGTGCCTTAAAGTGGAAAACTGAAAGAGTTAAAGCCCCCCCCCCCCCAAACATGCTAGAAGTGGATCTTGGCCTTAGGCATACTTAAATCTGTAATCACACAAGTCCGTGGCAGACTTTAGTAGCTTGATGGAATATCAAGCTTCACTTGGACTATTCTCACTCTGACAAACCATGTTAACTAGCAAACAAAGAATATAGTCTATTTCCTGTATTACAAATCTCGCTCTACAATGCTAACCATAACTTGAATATTATCGCTATGATGAGTAGTTCTCAGACTAGAAAACAAGACAAGATCATCAGCGTATGTTCAGTTAGCATGAATTTAACTCACACTGTAAATATTACAGATATTTATGACCTTCCCAGCATAATGTAGATGTAAGAACAATAAGATGTGACGGGGATATGCAGAGCTAGAATACTGGGAAATGTGACAACGGTGGACCATGTAACATGCTACATTTATACATTGTCCTTCAACCTACACAACTCATCATTGCAGTTGGCTGAAGCAAATTGTTAAGTCCATACCTTGATGTGAAAATTGACAGTTGATATAGTAATAAGTAATAAACTATCTTACACAGATACCACCATCTTGATATACAAACTCTCTAATAAAACATTCATAGTTGACATTGAAGCATATGCTTAAAGATTGCTTGGCTCTGCCAATATTGTATTCTAATGGCATCAGATAATGTTACTAATTGCCACTAATACTATATGCAACTCAGCCAATCAAAAACATTCATTATCAAGTGGAGCGAATCAGGTTCAGGATATCACAAAATAGGATGTATTATGCGCTCTTTTGTTTAAGATGAGGAAATTAACTGTTCTTTCTTCTAGAACTTTATACTGGATGCATTTTCAAATCAAATCATTATTTATTAAAAACCAGAGAGTACACGACACAACATTTATTCAGACCAAAGCAGTGAGATGATGTTTCACCATCATTTCAAGAGATTACAAACTCTTGACAATGAGAGAATGTAATATTGCTGAAATGAATGGTCTTATTCTCCAACAACAAGTGCCAGTATTACTAAAACAGCATATAACCAAACCTGACGGTAACACTACTATCAGGACACGTACATATAGGACAGTTAATGTAGGAGGAAGGTAACACTTAGCTTGTAAACCCTGTCATTCTCATTTTTCAGCATCAGTATGCATGTTTTTGTTCCGATAGGTAATGTTTCTATGTCATACTCTAAACTCTCACAGGCATGTACATGTTAACATGTTGGTTTCTCTCATGTAATGGATTAACACTGTTTGATGTATATTGTATCATGGAGAGGTACCGTACCTCATCATTATTTGTTTTAATAAATCATCTTACTAACTGGAGCACTTTGTTTGTCTTGTTGCATCTCATTCTGTAACAGTCCATCATGTCTTCTTCTTTTGAAGAAATAGTAGTGTCATTTTGGCAATATTTAGCAAATTAAAACTTCATTGATTATGATCAAATTCATTAATTATGATGAAACTGACATTTCTGATTTTATCTGAAATTGAAAAGAACAGAACAGCACCTGCAGTAAGATGATGTTGCAGCCTTCTGATTAAATCTAAATCCTGGCATTTTGGCATGGTATCAGACTTCTTTGGTGATGCTTTATCAAATTAACATACAGACTTCTGCAAAAGCTAAAAACTTTGGAAATGTATCCAGTAATCACAGTTGGGTCAGATTTCATCACCAAATTTTAAATCTCGCTACTAATTCTTTGCATCGAGAACTGTTTTTACCCCTCGGCCAAAATTTGGCCGAAGGGTATTGTCGTCGTCATGTACGTCTGTGCGTCTGTCCGTCCGTCCGTCCGTCACACCTTTCTCGTTACCAAGATATCTTCAGAACGACTTACCCTAGGCACACCAAACTTGCAGTGCACATCCGTATGCGCGTGACGCAGAACCCTATTGAATCTGGACCTGATTGGTTGGAAACTTTGGTGGCCATCTTTAATTTATGCGAAACCATCACAGCTTTCTCGTTACCAAGATATCTTTAGAACGACTTACCCTAGGCACACCAAACTTGCACTGCACATCCATATGCTCATGACCCAGAACCCTATTGAATCTGGACCTGATTGGTTGGAAACTTTGGCGGCCATATTTAATTTATGCGAAATCATTAATCTTGTGTATCTTAGGTACCATTTCACTGTTCCGTGTGTGAACTTGGTATAGATCATCGATGCATCAAGAAACTTCAAAGGAATGACCAAACCAGTTTCCCTGATTCGGTGGAAACCTTGGCGGCCATCTTTAATTTATGCAAAATCTTTAATGATATATATCTTTGATACCATTCAAGTGTTCTATACGAAACTTGGTATACAGCATCGATGTATCAAGAGACCTGCAATGTATAACCACATCAGTTCCTCTGAGTGGCAGGAAGGATGGGCGGCCATCTTTAATTTATGCGAAATCATTAATGATCTCTATCTCTGATACCGTTCGAGTGCTCGATGTAAAATTTGGCATATATCATCGATGCATCAATAGACTTACGATAAATGGCAGTTCTGGTGTTTCTGATTGGGCGGAAACCTTGGTGGCCATCTTTAATTTATGCAAAATCTTTGATGATGTATATCTTTGATACCATTTCAGTGTTCTATATGAAACTTGGTATACAGCATCCATGTATCAAGACACTTGCAATGAATAACCACATCAGTTTCTCTGAGTGGTGGGAAGGATGGGCGGCCATCTTTAATTTATGCGAAATCATTAATGATCTCTATCTCTGATAATTTTCATTGACAAAATTTGATATACATCATCGATGCATCAACAGACTTATGTAATGAATACCGACTTCTCTGATTGGACATAAACCTTAGAGGCCATTTCTAATGGCAAATTTTTTCATAATCTGTATATTTGTCACTTGACTGCTTGGTGTTCCTGAAGTCTTGCTTCAAATTGAATACATTATGAATGGCTGGCGCCCAGAGCCGAGGGGTTTTCAGATGCACAGCTTCGTATTTGTCTCTTGCTAGACATTGGTTGTTGACCATCAGTCAATTCTTGACGGTTCTGATCATGAACATTGGATGATACCAGAAGTACATGAACTAGAAGTCTGCACCCTTACATTAGACTAGCACCACCTCCTCCCTGCATTATATTTCATGATGTCATGTACATGTAGTTATGCAATAAGATTGGTATGTATCATGTTTATGCAGATTCAAACAAAAATCAAGTGTTGCATCACGGGAGATGAGCTGATGCTGGAATTTGAATACTCCTATGAAATGTACATAACAAGTCACAACTATGATTCCGGTGTGGCGCCTTTGTATTTCACCTTGCGTGTGTAGGTACTGTGCAAGAGTCTAGTGGTGTAGGCAGTTTTATGAGTGCCAGTGCTGTTTAGCTAGTCTAATCTTGTGATACACACTTCTAGTTAATTTGCTTCTGATAATATAGAAAGGATAATTTGATCGGGATCAATCTACATCAGCTCTAGACTGTGACATGCATTGTAAACATACCTGCATAATTCACACTGGCATAAACAAAATCTGGATGGACTATCAGGCAATACTGATCTTCCATTTGGTTTGGTGCACATTCTGCACACAACGGGTTTTAAAACAGGGTCAAGACTGCTGTCACTGAGCATCCATGGCAACTGATGTTCAGGAATGTCATGAACTTTCCAACACAAGGGTTCTCCAAAACACTGACATCTGTATATGACGTTGATAAGTGACGTTTTGAAACCATAGATCTATTTTTGTCCCCCGACGCCCGAAAGGGCTAAAGGGGGACTATAGTATTGGGGTCCGTCCGTCTTTCGGTGTGTCCGTCCGTCTGACTTCGTTTCCAGACAGTAACTTCTGAAACACTGAACGGATTCTTTTCAGATTTGGTATTTGGGTACCTTGCCTCAAGATTTTGCTTGGGATTGTTTTTCATGCCGATCCGCCTATAGGTGGCATCACCTGGGGGCCAAGTTAAAATTCAGTTCTGGATAATAACTTTCGAAAAACTGAACAGATTATTTTCAAATTTGGTATGTGGGTACCTCCCCTCAAGATCTCGCATATGATGTTTTTCGTGCCAATCCGCCTATAGGTAGCGCCATCTGGGGGCCAAGTTAAAATTTTGTTTCAGGACAATAACTTTGGAAAACCTGAATGGATTCTTTCCAAATTTGGTATGTGGGTACCTCCCCTCCAGATCTCACTTGGGATTGTTTTTAATGCCGATCCACTTATAGGTGACGCCACCTGTAGGCCAAGTTAAAATTTCATTTTCGGACAATAACTTATGAAAATCTTATCAGATTAGGACAAATTCGGTAATTGTGGGTACCTTGCCACTGGAGATCTCAATTGGGATTGCTCTCCATGCCAGGTACTGAATGTTACGGTTCCAAGCCAAATCAATGCGGGAGTTGCACAATACAGGGTTCCGGCCTTGGCCGCTAGGATCGCCTTTGTCTTTATTTCCGTTTCATACCACTTCTATCGTCTGCTAGGCACAGCTGAGTGGGCTGGCTGATCGTTTCACTTGGACGCGTAGCGGGCGATAACTCTCCGTAATAACCACCGCACAGCCGCCAGGATCGCGGCGAAAGACATTTACGGTTTGTCGCGAAAAAGCAGCCGACATGGAAATTGATATGAAAATAGCAGCGACTGCGTGTTTGCTTTAAGGTATGTGGTTGATTTATATGATTTTAAGTTCAATACTTGATATAATCGATAGAAACCTGTCGTAGTTTATTCGTTTGTGCCGCCATATACGTTAGCAATGGTGAAAGACAAATATACCGAATATAAAACAGGCCCGAGGGATGACTGAAATAGTATGAAAACTAAAAGACGTGGATACAAAATTCCCTGATCTTAATCATTCTTTGTCGATGTCGTTATCACGCTAAGTCTGAAGTGAAAAACAAAAGGGCTTAAGAGCCATTCTCAGATAATAGGGATCCTGGCGGCTGGGCGGTGGTTATTACAGAGAGTTATCGCCCGCTACGCGTCCAAGCGAAACGATCAGCCAGCCCACTCAGCTGTGCCTAGCAGACGATAGAAGTGGTATGAAACGGAAATAAAGACAAAGGCGATCCTAGCGGCCAAGGCCGGAACCCTGTATTGTGCAACTCCCGCATTGTTTCAACGTTGGGAGACTTCAACTGCTCGGGTTTCCATCAAATTTAAAAGGAGAAAAGGCTGAGCTGATGGAAACCAGAAATGTGCAAGGGCTGATATATAGGAAAGAGGAATAGATCAGTCGTATGATAAACTCTACTTGATCTATGAAAATGCAATTTCGGTAGACAGTAGATTTCTACTGTATTTCAGATTTGTATAAAATCTTCAGATTTCATGGTTTCAGCTATCACGTTTGTACCATTTTACATGAACGTTTAACATATCATTTGTTTGAACTAATTCTTTTTATTGGTAACTGTTAACCATTTTTGCATGGACCTTCTGAAGGTGGGATTTTTTTGTCTTGAATATTGGCTATTCAAGACAAAAAAATCAGAAATTAAACAGCTTTATTAAGATTATTCAGATGTTGAATCAAATTTCAAACATTTGTAAAATATTGAATAGATGAATGGGAGCTTCAGATCCAAGTACCTGTTTATCCGAGTGGGGATGTAGCAGGCTTTTTGCTAGCTATCAAGTCTTGGGGGTCTTTGAAACAACATGCTTTACTAGAATCCACTAAGGCCACCTGTGAGACACCCACCAGTTTGGATAATATGTGCCTGTCCATAATGATATCTAAGATAAAATAACAATCTTTTCCTTCTGCTTACTGGTAAACTATTCATTTGTCCAATTATTTTAAGGATAATACATAATTAGTAAAGGACATTATATACTGGTGCAGTATGGCTATTTGTGATCACTCTCTCTCAATAAAAACTGCGGAGCAATGTAGTGGATGGCATTACAGGATTCCATTCCTTTCCTATTGGGCAAATGCTTCCAAACCATGAAGATGGGAATTGTGAGGTCTGCTTCTAGTCATGTTAATGCAGCTCGTTGTTGTTGTAATGTATTGACAGTAATGAGCATGATTGAGGGATACGAGCTTGTTGAGCTGTTTTCCAGTCCAAGAACTTCATGTATGTGTGACTGCTGTTACAACATGTACAAGTGCATGCATCAATGCCTAATATCTAGCTGATACCTTTTAAGAATTTGATAATAAGGAGGATTTCTTTCATATCTCTAGTGGAGTATGTACAAAATGACAGTATAATAAAAGATTTCCAGGAACCTAGCATACACTACCAATGTTTCTGTTCCATTTCTTTGACAACATAAATTCCTGTACATTATCAGTTGGTAAAACATATGCCGAAAGGATGTCAAATATAAATACACACAAAAGATTTATCGATAATTTTTTTTTTAATTAAGTGAATAATATGAATTGTTCAGAACCTACTTTACAGTTCTGTATTAATTCCCAGGATTAATACATTCTATCATCAACTCACTGTTTGCTGATTAAACATGAATGAATCATGCAAAATATGGTCTATCTGATGGCCAATCTCTGGACTGACGAAAGGGTTTAACTTAATTGAACTAGGACTTCAGGAATACGATAGAACAAGCTGTCTGTAGATGAAATGTGAATACCCAGGTAAGCCATCTGCCTGTCTGGGTCTTTAATAGAGACATTTTTTATTGTCCTTTCTTTCATAAGACCTCCGAGTGGTAAGTGATCTCGAGATGCTCATTTATGAGATTCCTTGGAAAAAAGACAATTAGTCCGTATAGATCCAGCTACTCGAGTTGCATCCATCACCAAACATAAATCATTGCTCATGCTTTTCATGCATCCTTGAATTTGACAGAAAGACCATTCCTTTGGAATAATGAAATAATTTGTCATACCTGAGGGACTTTAAGCTTACACGAGGAAAAATCAATGTTTTACTTGGGGAAGATTGGGTTACATCAAGGATTAGAGTCTTTATGACTATATTGCGAGATGTCCACTGGCCCAGCTTGTTAATGTAAATGCTCATACTCTATTCAGGATGAGGTTGTCCCCCCAGTTTGGTCCTAGAACAAGATTTGTGCTGGTCATGGATGCCGATGTATCCCAGCAGGACAATGTTGAGAGAATTAATGATTTTGTAGTTTCTGTTTGCATTCCAGACAATAAATCATTTTGCTTTAATTGTTGGTTGACAAAGAGCTTTTTGCTATTCCCAGCCAGTGTGGTGACCACTATATAGCATGTGTAGTGTTGGAAGAGGCCTGGGCTGCTGGACGAGTGAACCAAACTCCTATTTCATCTCTGTAGTATTTGTGTCAAGTACAGATGACTGATGAGAGTTTTATATAATATTTTGACATGCGACAGTCCTGCTTCTAAGTGGATACAACTGAGCACATGCTTGGTCAAATTACAATATTGGCAGGAGTTGTCATGTAATGATAAATTAGTCTCCTACAGTTGACATGAAGGTCAGTTTAAATACCTGGACTGTATTAGATTGCTCATAACTCCAGATCATGTGTATATATAGTTGAGCTATAATGAAATATGAGAGTTTAGAGAATACACCTTGAAAATCAAAGGTTGAAATGAGCTATATCAATGCCAAGGGCATCTTCCAAGACCGATGGTTCCAGGATATGACAGATCATATAATTTTACAGACATGTTGCAAGTGTCATTATACCTGGCTTAATCATTAGTTATGTGAACAGAGGTAAGTCGTCATTTCACAAACGCAGTTGGCTGCATCAAATTAGGCCATTAAAATGATGAAGACATACATATATTACAAGACTATTTGCACTTATTCCACATGAAACATTTGACATATATCCACTTCTCTGCAGCACTGTACAGAAAAGTAACTGAGTGATCAGTACCTTCAAAAAGACGGTCCTCAACAGTACCGTTGATTAATGGTCAAATATACTGACCTGTTCCTGAACAGTCAGGGCACCAACTTATGATTATGTCAAAATCTGCACTGTTCACAAAGAAATGATACTTTGGCAAGTAGTGACATCATGGAGCCTGTTACTATGTTTTACAACCTTCATGCCTTCAAGTGCATGTGGTTAATTCATGAAACTTACATAAACTTGATATTATAACCCAGATAAATGTATTATCAGCTTATATTGTTGCATCCAGATTTGCCATCTATTATGTATATGTTTCCTGGAAAGCCGAGACATTAAAGGAGTACTTACCTTATTTTTGAGTGTGACTATATTTATCGGCAATCGCATTCCAAACCTTATTATATAAAACTTATGTTGATAGAATGCAAAATAAAAGAAATATTGAATATTTTGTTGCTCGCCACGGCGTGCACTGGGCGCCGCCATTGCACCGCTGTGTGACGTTTTTAGATGAGCGGAAGTGAGTGTATACTCATCTAAAAACGTCATAACGTCATGGAGATTTAAGGTTGATCGTGTTGGTAATGTCGATAATTCGCACAAGAAGGAACCCAGTAAATCCACTGATGTTCTAGTTGATTTTAGTAATTCAAGTGTAATAATGAAAATGTTTACGAACTTAGAAGCATCATCGTTCAACTGAAATCACTGGACAATTGCAGATGACGCTCTTTTAGTCTTCTCGCTTAGCTTCAAATTTTGTCCAAATTGAATCGAGCAAGTTTCAGTTGAAAAACTTGGGGAAGAAATTCTTCAGTTGGTGGAGATAACCAAAACCACTCTCCTTTTGTGAATTACACCCGTGGGATTTGTCGCGCCAGTTTTTTTCCTCGAATTAAAACTCGGACACAGAGTAATTCAAATGTCCGTAGTTGGAACGTCCCTAGGCAAGCGTTAGCCGGGACGTTGTCCTGAATGCTGACGTCATCAGTCACGTCATCCCACAGGCAACATGGCGGCGCCCACGTCGACCTCAAAGCGGAAACATGGCTTCACAAATTGTAATAAAAATAATAGGTTATCACCCTCAACGACAGTAAAATAGTTGGTTACATTTATTTAAGAGTCTAACCTTTGTAATAGGAACCTATATAAAATAAAGTAAGTACTCCTTTAAGGTCAATTAAGGAGGTAAGGACGCACTCATTTTTTGAAGAGCTGCACTTGGTTTTATTACCCCTCTGCCATTTTGGCCTCGGGATATTGTCATCATGTACGTCAGTTCGTTACCGCATTTTAGGCAAAACCGCTTGAGATGCGGTAGCCAAATTTTGGGAACATATTTGCCTAGTTATAAGTGAGACGCCTATCAAAAATGACTTCACTCGGCCTATATTTTACAGAGTTATGCCCCTCAACCCTTATTTTATGGAGTGATGTCCCTTTTCAGGTTCAATAATCTCTCATTTTGTGATATATATGCTTGAATGTATCCAGTTATATCTAATTAACTGTGTTTGGTACAGTTACTAAATTATGAGGAAACTTTTTTATCTAGTTGTATTCTACATATCTACAAAAAAAGTAGTCGCCGTCTCGGCCCATATTTTATGGAGTTATGTCCCTTTTTGAATGTAATAATCTCTGATTTTGTGATATATATATAGTTGAATGTAGAAGTTATATCTGCAGATCCATGTTTGGTGCAGCTACTAAATTTTGGAAACTTATTTATCCGGTTGTATTCTAGAAGCGTACAAAAAAATTCATCAGCTCGGCCCTTATTTTATGGAGTTAAGTATCTTTTTGAGTGTAATAAGTTTGGATATTCTTGAATGTAACCAGAATTGTGTTCGTTACAGGTACCAATTTTTGGAAACTTATTTATCTAATTGTATTCTAGAAGACCACAAAAAAAATATTCATATCGGCTCTAATAATCTATGATTTTGTGATATAGGCTTGAATGTAGCTGTTATATCTGCAGAATTAATGATATGCTCTGAAAAGGACATTTCTGGATGATTAGTAAATACAGTCATAATATGTTGCACATTCTCAGCATATTTCTCAATTGCTTGCGGGAAGCCAGGGGTTTTGTGAGTCTCACCCTCATGTTTTATACTGTGCAAGACATTATATAAGCATATAAAGTTATGATGTAATCTGCTGATGGAATGTACGGATCAAGCATTTATGGCCCAGTCCAGTCTTCTGAAGGTAACCTTGCCATGTTTCCATTAGAACATCACGTTTTCTTCCTGTTGGTCAACTTTTTGTGACATTTCCTTCCACAAACATTTTGTGGTCAAATGGGCACCGCAGTTTCTCAGAGTTATTGCTACATGTAGTTCATAACTTGGTTAGGTTATAAATTTTATAACTTCTGTAAGTTGATGCCCTGACTGCTGAATAGGCTATCTGGTATTTGTATATCTATTATGTTCTGCAGCTCAGACTTTTCAGTTCCTGACTGATCAATGTGCTGTACCCTGGGGGTGTTGTGTAGTTGAGCATATCTGCCCTGTTAGTTGGTTGTGGTGGTCTTCTTGGGTTTTTTTTTGCTTCACTGAAATGCAGAGGTCATGACACAGTTGTGAAAAATGTACAAACTAACTTTCATAAAACATATATCTTTTATATGCTTTCAAACTTGTCTGACTTTGTTTTGGTTTTATAATGTGAGTCCTTCAAAGCATTGTGAAGCATTTCTAAGTTTAATTCAGACCATGACATGAACCTCCACTGTATCTTCATCTCCGGTGAAACAACTGAAGCAACACCATCACTTCCTGTTGTGGAAGACAAATCATCACTCAGGCCTACTTTCTCAGGTCCATCACATTTAAAACATTGCAACCCTGGTTGGAAAATGTAGTGCTTGAATATCTGGGGGTTATTTTTTTCTTATTTTATTCTAGTAATCTTAACATTTGACTGAAATTTTTGTTGTTACATTTCGGAACTGAAGCTCGAGCATGATCTCCTGTCTATATTGTGCTCATTACTATTAAATATGAAATTATACATTTACCACACATGAAAATATAATGAAAGACCAATGCTTTACTGGTCAGTCTGTGACCTTTCACCATGCATGACCCAACTTGGCAGAATTGTCTGCTTTCTCTAGGACACCGGCATTATACCGTGCCTGGCATGTCCCTTCCAACTCTCCCAAAGTTCCCCCATCTTTTGAAGCGGAGGGAGACCTCTTCGTCTGAGTTTTACATAGATGTTGACTATTCGTGATGGTAAGAGGTTCATTACAGTGTGCCATTAAGTTCTTTTCATACCTAATAACTTAGCCTTTCTATAGATTTTATTTTACTCCCCAGTAGTGATTTACGTGTGTTTCAGTGTGTGAAATCCTTGCAAACAGACTTCTTAACAACACGTTCTGTAGGTTACATTATTTGAGCAGTTTTAATTATTTGCATCATGTCAAGATATTTTTTGGCAGATGTATTTTATATCATCTCTCTTATTATTTACGTTTTCTTCAACTGTCAAAATCATACACTGTGATGTATGTACATGTACACTGGTGTGTCGAATTGAAGATGATCAAAACGATTCAGTTCATGAACTATTTAATAATTGCAGTCATCTTCAGGGATAAATTATAATTTAATTACATTCCTGAGTTATCCAGTATTTTCTGGCCGGGTGTTTCAAAATGTAGGAATATGATTAAATTATAATGAACTATTTAACTGATAAAGATTTTCATGGTCTTGAGGAGGGTTATTGCTGTAAATAAAGCTATGACATTATCTTCTGATTTCTTTTATTTCATAATATACTTCTTGCTAAATTTACAATCAATCCAATATCGGCTTTATTAATTCACTTTGCCATTATTTTGTTTGAACTGTTTTCATTTTCTTCATTTTTTGTTTTCTTTAGTTTTTCTAGAAGCTTAATTATGATAGACATACAGTGTTCATAGTTAAGTACTGCCTTGTCGCCATCTTGTTTCTTTGAAAGCTCTATCCATAGAAAATTTGTATATTCAAACAAAAGCAGTCGGGATAAATCTTGTTGAAATTGGATGAGTATGACTGTGTGTCCTTGCTAAATCTGCAGCAGGATCAAATTTGGACAAATTCAACCAATTTATTCAACATGGTTGTAGCAAAACTTGCCCACTGTACAATAATCCCTTTAGTAATTCAATCACCCTATTCAAATTCAATCACCCTCTAAAATAATTGAAACCACAAAGAAACTGTGGCTTGTATGCATGATTTTGAACCATTTTTACCCCTCGGCCAAACTTGGCCGAAGGGTATTGTCGTCATGTACGTCCGTCTGTCCGTCACACCTTACTCGTTACCAAGATATCTTTAGAACGACTTACCCTAGGCACACCAAACTTGCAGTGCACATCCATATGCTCGTGACCCAGAACCCTATTGAATCTGGACCTGATTGGTTCGAAACTTTGGTGGCCATCTTTAATTTATGCGAAACCATCACAGCTTTCTCGTTATCAAGATATCTTTAGAACGACTTGCCCTAGGCACACCAAACTTGCACTGCACATCTACATGCTCATGACCCAGAACCCTATTGAATCTGGACCCGATTGGTTGGAAACTTTGGCGGCCATATTTAATTTATGCGAAACTATTAATCTTGTTTATCTCAGGTACCATTTCACTTTTCAGTGTGAAACTTGGTATAGATCATCGATGCATCAAGAAACTTCAAAGGAATGACCAAACCAGTTTCCCTGATTCGGTGGAAACCTTGGTGGCCATCTTTAATTTATGCAAAATTTTGAATGATATATATCTCTGATACCATTCAAGTGTTCTATACGAAACTTGGTATACAGCATCGATGTATCAAGACACCTGCAATGTATAACCACATAAGTTCCTCTGAGTAGCGGGAAGGATGGGCGGCCATCTTTAATTTATGCGAAATCATTAATGATCTCTATCTCTGATACCATTCAAGGGCGCGATGTAAAATTTGGTTTATATCATCGATGCATCAATAGACTTACGATAAATGACAGTTCTGGTATTTCTGATTGGGCGGAAACCTTGGTGGCCATCTTTAATTTACGTAAAATCTTTAATGATGTATATCTTTGATACCATTTCAGTGTTCTATATGAAACTTGGTATACAGCATCCATGTATCAAGAGACTTGCAATGAATAACCACATCAGTTCCTCTGAGTGGTGGGAAGGATGGGCGGCCATCTTTAATTTATGCGAAATTATTAATGATCTCTATCTCTGATAATTTTTGAATGCTTGATGTAAAATTTGGTATGCATCATCGATGCATCAAGAGACATAGGTAATGGATACCGGTTTCTCTGATTGGACGGAAACCTTAGAGACCATTTCTAATGGCAAAAATTTTCATAATCTGTATATTTGTCACTCGACTGCTCAGTGTTTCTGAAGTCTTGGTTCAAATTGAATACATTATGAATGGCTGGCGCCCAGAGCCGAGGGGTTTTCAGATGCGCAGCTTCGTATTGAACTTCCTGTTTTAATAAATTTGATCGCCCCCAGCTTTTATGTTGGGTAATTTTACTCCCTGTAGTTTTATAATTAGAGGGATTACTGTAAGTGATTGATCACAACTCGTCATTCAACTGAGATTTTTACAGGCATTCACACTCGTACCTGGTTCATTTCACTTCCACATGAGCAATACAGTTCAGGCTTTGTTCAAGCAATTGTTTCGTATCTGCTTTTCAATGCCAGCCTGTGAGAGGTCCGCTGTGATGTCTTGCTCATCTGTGAACTTGCCCTAGGAGGAAGTAAGCTTCGGCGCAATATCCAAACTCACTAGTTCTTGCCTGGTTAGTTTGAGAGTACAGGATTCCATAAGAAATGCAAAAATTCCTCTGGATCTGAGCAGTGATGACATGTGCATACAACGCTCTACATCCGAGAATTTGTATGAATCCAATTGATTATCTTTTGTCACTGAAATACTTCCTCAATGGCTCAGAAGCAGAAATACTTCCTCAATGGCTCAGAAGCAGAAATACTTCCTCAATGGCTCAGAAGCAGAAATACTTCCTCAATGGCTCAGAAGCAGAAATACTTCCTCAATGGCTCAGAAGCAGAAATACTTCCTCAATGGCTCAGAAGCAGAAATACTTCCTCAATGGCTCAGAAGCAGAAATACTTCCTCAATGGCTCAGAAGCAGAATTACTTCCTCAATGGCTCAGAAGCAGAAATACTTCCTCAATGGCTCAGAAGCAGAAATACTTCCTCAATGGCTCAGAAGCAGAAATACTTCCTCAATGGCTCAGAAGCAGAAATACTTCCTCAATGGCTCAGAAGCAGAAATACTTCCTCAATGGCTCAGAAGCAGAAATACTTCCTCAATGGCTCAGAAGCAGAAATACTTCCTCAATGGCTCAGAAGCAGAATTACTTCCTAAATAACAAATTTGGGGTAGCTGTGTTAGTCTGAAAAGTTAGTATAACTGAATATGTTAAAGGTGCCGGTGCTCTTTGTTATTCATATTTCCTAAATAATGTAACAGTTCATAATAAAATCATAGTAGTAAGGAAGGTTATTAAAGGTGTAATTCCCTTGTCAGTGGCGTCGGAAGATAGTTCTGACTGGGGGGGCACTATCCCAGCACTTTAGGCGAGGGTCCAGCTCCGGGGTTCTAGACGGCCGTAGGAGCGTTTTGAGCGATTTCCGAGGAATAAAACGCATATATTTTCTCAGATATTTCAACTGTTTTAATACTAGTTTGGTAAAAAAAAAAAATTAATAAAAACTGTACAAAATCTGGGGGGGGGGCACAAACATACTTGTGCCCCCCCTGGTTTTCATCTGGGGGGGCACGTGCCCCCCCGGCCCCCCCGCTTCCGACGCCCCTGCTTGTGACAACAACTTGGCACGCCTTGATGTTTGAAAACCATTGGAGACCTATTAAATGCTCTCCGTGAACAGTTTGGGAGAGTCATTTGTTAAGCATTATAATGCAAAGCGAATTTACACAATTGAGAAGCTCTGTTAATCTCTTCTGGAACCAGACTTATGAGAGCAGTCAGGTCCTCGTTTTATTGATCTTCTTAAACGGCAAGGCCTGATAAGGCAGATTTATACTGGAGATTGGTCTGTCACTCCTTTATCATTTTCTGTTCATTTTTGTGATATGTGTGATTTTCTTCAGATTTGTTTATTAATATCCAAAGTATAATTGTAGTTTTTTGGCATTTCGTTTTATTTTATCATCTTCAACCAACCATGCTACATTGATAACCCTCCCCAAGAACATGTCTTCTCAGATCACTTGTTTGTTTTCTAGGTTTAGCTCATTTACTTCCCCATCATTTTAGTAAAAGTTCAGCCCATCAAGATCTCAAAACCATAAGACGGTTGAACTGAATATGTCCAGATGAAGGACACCACTGAGTGTATTCTGATTTAGGATAATTATATTCCAACTCGTCACTGGTTCGCCTTGTATGCCGTTTGAAGTGGAACGGTTGTTGGAAATATCAGACATACAGTGATCCACGTCGATTGTAAGTTCCAGACATTTTGGAGTCGGACCATCCATAAATATTTTGAAGGCATATCCAAAATGGTTCACTGTATGTCCGGACCACTTGTGATAAGTTGAAGATGGTTCAAATTCAACCATTCTAACCCACAAAATTTAGCCTATGATCATCACTTCTACTGCTTGCCTCCAAACACACATTGCGGTCTTGCATTATAAGTTTTCTTGGCCAGACATATTCCAGGTTTTGTGTTGGTCACCTGGCTGACATCTTCCTTCCCTTTATAACTAACACAGACAGTCTTGTGAGTTGTTTTTTGCACAAGGATGACTATACCCCCCTGCATCATATCGCATGTTTCAATGAACATGTTCTCTTGACCAGTACTGATTCTCTGAGGAATTACCACTGTATGTGCACAGCAATTAATGCCTTCATCGCAACAGGTTATTGCTGATTGACTGGCCCAATTAGTATCTACAGTCAGTCCTCTGTGTTAGAACTGTTGAGGACAAATAATAAGTGAATGTATATCTGTAATGCCTTATGATCACTTTTGCTTCTAACATGTCTAAAGAAGACCTGAAACATTTGAAATTTCGTAGAGCTATTTTTCTGACTTACGTCCACATTTAACATGTTTAACCGTTGAAAATACAGTGAAACAATGAAAATACTGGTGTCAGTGAAAGGTTGTTTCACGTACCTTGGTATGTTTATTATAGTATTCTAGGCCTCGTTTGGAGCAGACACGACTGACCCCCGTTGTTGTGGTAAGTGGTCACATGGTTTTTGCACGAAATTGTCACATAGCATTCACCTTGGCCGGCTTCATTAACACTGATCAGTTTTGTTTCACATTCTTGTTTTCATAGTTTTATTTTTGGAACTGCATCAAAGCATGTGGTTTTAGCATGTGCTTGAGTTTTGTTCAGTACCACCATCCTCCTTTGGAAAGATTCACATCAAATCTATGAGCATTTTACCAGTAATGTTATCTTTTGTTTGTCCATCTGTATTTTTATCGTGTTGCATGTGCATCATGTATTCCCCCTATTATTCTCCCTGGAATCATATCTGTTGATATTTCATATTTTCATTACCTTTGAGTTTATTATAGAATGGAAGATTTACGCTCGCATGTGTACTCTGATTGTGCTGGTACACTTGGAGATGGAATTTGTGATCAAATTTACCTCAAACCTACTTATGGTTATTTGATTATAATCATATTCGAATTGCAGCATAGAAATCTAATTCTATACTTTCTCGCAAAAAGTGCTAAGGAATTGATACCCGAGTAAGAGTTGGAAATTGTGAAAATAATATCGCTATAAAGTGTAAGAGATTGTCACAAATGCAAAAAAATTGACATCTGTTACATTGTAGAAATTTGTCACCGGCAAGTCTTAATTAATAAGTGAATAATATACGAAAATAAAGGAAAAGTTATGGGAAAATCTGATGCATGTGTTATTATTAAGTATAGTAGCCTGTAATAAAGCCTGCAAACCTGTATTGTGTTAGTTGATTAGAAATTGAAGAAGCCGTGCATTTCACAGCAGATCATCAAATTTATGTATATATCTTGTGGAATGGAATTTTACAATTTCCTGGATTGCGATATTATCTGTAGATTCCATTCCGGCAGTTGTGTCGATTCATATATGGTTAATTAATTGCTCGCTTCATCTGCCACTGGCATGTCCAATAAATTCCAAGTCCCCAGTTCCTGTGAAAGCTAACAAAATGCATTCAATATATTTGTATTGGTGTCACATGTATAATTTCCATGAAAAGTGCATGGAATGGCACATGCGCATACGTATCAATTCTACTGGTTGACAATGATCACATGGTAATACAGTGATCCAATGTGCATCCAATAAAGGGAACTAACTTAATTCTCTGATCTAACAGTGTACTGCCTGTCCAATGGAATTAGTCACTTGTTTATCAAATATACAACATTCCCATATCTCTCAGTTTAATTCCAGTGTTTGAAAATTTTATAATTTTGTATTGATCTCTTCACTATACGACATGAATTTGGCAATTAAATATGTGGTTATATATTACATTTCATCACCTTGTTAAAAATATAATTCATTCTCAGTTCTCTCAGAAATGTTATGTTTTTATATTTGTCCCGTAAAATGAACTGGAACTCTCTAGTCTCTATAAGACTTTATAGGAATATGGCTCATAAGGTAATATATTGAGATAGACACCCTTACGGTGTTCATTGTACAAGCCAGCAATATTTCTATACACCAGCACCATGATATACCAAGTAAATTGTTTACATGTACCAGGTGGCTGTGTGTGTCTGAACCTGAACAACTCTGTAAATCCAGATTTCCTTTATTGTATGGATTCCGGATAATTGCCTTTGTCCAGTGTAAGATGAGAAACAACTCCTCAAGTCTGTTTCATTGACTCCTTCTGTCTCCCATAATCTAATGTCTCTTGGTCAAGTGCCAGATTATGAGCAGTACACGGGTTTGTCGCAGCAGACGGGTTTGTCGTTTCCGCCTGATGTCGGAAACACATCTTTCCTAGATGATGGCAGCCTGGGCGGGCGTCATACCAGTTACAGTTTGCATTGGTCCGGTGTTAACTCGAGCCTTTACTCGATTTTCGGGAAACATTTCTTTGAGAAATTTTTTCTTGAATATAGCTATCTCGTTTCAAAATTGTTATTGTTATTTTTTGTCTGAGGGAAGAGAAGAGGATAGGTTTGACCAGATATCAGGAAACTGTTAATGGGTAATTTGCACTGAGGTTCAAGTTAATCCCTGGACAACGTTGCCTAGTCTCGATGGCAGCGGGCAGTGCATCGACACCTGGCTGGCCGCTTGAGTTCCGGTTCCTCAATCCAAGCACATCCTTATGTCTTTAACCATGTTAACCCAGAATATATATTTAATCTGTGATAACTGCTATATTTTCGACCGGAGATCGCCAGGGTTATCATATCAGGGTTGATCCTTTATTGAATGGCGGAATCCATATTTTATCCATATTACATGTATCATATTTACATCAGTTATCAATAGTTTAAGAACCCACTCCATCTTATAAACATAGGGAAGAGATCAGGAGAACAACCCGAAGCTCATAATGGCCCACATGCAGTGCACCAGTGTGGCCGACACCGGGGCAAGACAGCATTGTCCAAGGATTAATGTTGAAATAACCCATTCAATCTGCAGTAACCCAGCCATGCCATCAATTTGACAAACATGAGAACTATTCTTCTGAGGTTCCAGTCAATTTGAAAATAAAATGCTACTTTTCTTATATTTCAATAAGAGGTACGGGTAGCGCAAACCTTCGACATTCAAAATAAAGGATAAAAGTCGGGGGTCTCCAATCTTAATATGGCATAGTCAAGGAACTTTTATGGTCTACTATGATGGTTTAACCCTCATGGGATTTACATTTTCTTTTACATCGGATTAGATTGAAATTCTATGAAAAATGTCTCCATCTTCATAGTTAAAATGTCATCTTCTCCAAAATGTCCGAATAGTTTTCTGGAACAATGCTGAATTGGAAAATCTGATAAAAGTGAGGGGTCCACAGGCTTCTCTTCAAGACAGTAGGATGCCAGCATGCAAAACCACGATCAGTGAGACCAAATTACCCTGATTTCACAAAACCACGATCAGTGAGGCCAAATTACCCTGATTTCACAAAACCATGATCAGTGAGACCAAATTACCCTGATTTTGCAAAATCGGTTTGCCAGAGTTATTTCGTTGAGGTCGTATTGCCTCAAAATTTGGAAAACACGTTCAATTCAGAAATCCTTTCACAATTGTTCTTTTAAAAGCTTATATTTTCCCTTTCCATTAAATTTCCTTTAAAAATCACTATTTTGGTTGTTGCGCAGAAACATGAGCAGTAGACGTAAAATTGTCTTTGTCTAGAACCTCTTTAAATCACAAAAATGCATCCTTAGTGGGCAGTCAAGTATTACTATGGTTGCTGGGTTAAATTTTGCATATGGGAAAAATCATTTTTTTGCATACGTAATACTTGAATGGCCCCTTTATAATACCTAACAAACTGCAATTTTATGCCTATTGTTTTTAGTGATTTATGGTACTAAATGTTCTTGGCATAGGATATCATGTTCCTTTGTGGTTTTGTTCACCTTTTCAAACTTTGTACACATTTGACGAACTATTTTGAATATTTTTCTCTGAAAACAGTAGTGTGAATCCCACTGATGTGACTAGAATTGATATTAGTGGACTTGCCTTATTTATTTCTAGACTCAGAGATGTCGGTATTTGAAAGTGCTAGTAACCTGGCTGCTGAGACTTTTATCCGTACAGCTCGTCGACTCTCCCTGAAAGGACGGAAGTCTTCAGCCTCAAGAGTTTCTCATCCAACATCACCTCCAGAGAGCCCCAAAGGAGGGAAGAAGTAACAAAGTGTTTTAACACCCCTTTGTATTATACTCCTATATCATCTACAACATTTGCATGCATAACTGAATCACTGTGTTAAATACTATAGCAGGCACAGCAAGGGGGTTTGGAATGGGGGGGGGGGATGCAGCGGTGGTCCACCCCTCCCAATATGAAATGATTCATATATGTGTACAGAATCGTCTGAAATTCCAAAACAGTCAAGGAGAGTCTCCCAATCCACATCTTCTGAAGTCCCAAGTATTGACCTTTGGCAAATTATTTTCGAAACAATGTGGGGAAAATTTCATTGATAAACACTGGTTGGCATTTTTTTTTGCTCTTAAGCAACATAGTTTTATTGTGAAATATTCCACCCCTTTCAAGCTTCTCAGAAGTGCTATAGTGAGTTAAATGACA
Source organism: Hanleya hanleyi (assembly GCA_036873755.1). Lineage (NCBI taxonomy): Eukaryota > Metazoa > Mollusca > Polyplacophora > Lepidopleurida > Hanleyidae > Hanleya > Hanleya hanleyi. The sequence goes on from JAVTVY010018556.1 coordinate 20,998, forward strand.
TTTAAAATTTCAAAATTTTCCAGGGGAGGGGCTCACTCCATCCCTGTCTCACCCTATCGGCAAGCCACAATAAAGCTAGACAATTAACAAAGGCAGAAATGCAAAAAAAAATTAAAATAGTTACAAGTGAAGCTTGATATGCTGACTGCCTTGATCTGAAAATAATTAGATTTTTTCCCGGTCTACATAAAACTCATCCTTCAGACAAGCTGACCCTACACCCCACCAAAATGTACTTTGAGGTTCAATGTGTACAGAAGGGATGCGTTCATCTATCATACATATGATGACCACAGAGAGAACCTGGCGAATGCACAGTTATGTAGTGCATAGCATAGGTACTATGTGTGATAAATATCAATTGCTTTAACAATTCATCTTCTTCACATAGCATGTTTTTATGAACAATAGGCCTGACGGCGTTTTTCTTCACATATTATACTCTGTATAACTTAATATGCGGGATATTAACGTGTGGCAACGCAGGCTGACCAATCATGACGATCGGCACAAGCTGCAGGCATGACGCACTCCAGCAAATTTCTCTCAGTTTGTCATTGATATTTTCATAAAAATACTGTTTGAAGTTAATTGATTTAAATTGTATGGGAAAAAATTATTTACTTGATCAAGGGATGAAAACTACTATTCTTGAGAAGGAAATACGTCAAACCTTACCTTGCCTGACGACTTGGGATGTATTTTCCTTCTCTCTCGATCCTCTTAATCCCTCTTCTATCCCATGATACAATGTACATCCATGACATTAAATGGGAGATGGGGATTATAATATCACAATTCAAATACCCTGCTGCCTCCCTCATGTAACATGACATCGATTCAATCCCAACACACGATCCCTGGACTGGCACATGCATACAGAAGCATTTATAAGCTTTCATTTGGTGTGTCAGGATACATACAGGACATGATGGCTTGTGGAGCCTGCACTGTAAATTGATAGTAAAATTAATGTCATATGTTTCATAAGTGATGTTAGATTGTGGGATAATTGATCGCCTGCCTTGTGGATAAATGCATGCAAATTCATCACCTAATTGATTGAGCTATAATTAACATGATCATGGTTTAGGTCTATTATACTGTTAAGTTTTTGTACTCACTGTATGCGTGATATTTTGTTTGTAAATACAATACCTGTAAAAGTAACAAGTGCTTTAACAATTCTTATATACATGTCTGTATGACTTAAATATTTTCTTGAATTGCTTCTAGTTTTGTGCGAATACAATATTGTTATGACTATACAATATCTGAACAGGTAGGACTAAGTTATAGCTTCTACAATTTTTGTTTTTATTACTTCAAATGAAGGATCCAATGCCATATGCATGAAATATGCAGTTTCATTTCAAACAACCACCTGTTTGAATGCATGAATTGCAGAGTTGAATGAGAAGCCTACCTTTTATTGACATTGTATCAATAGATTGGTCTATCACAATCATTACCTCATTACAGCCTCCTAAATTAATATTTTGTTCTGACACATACCCAAAATCTACCATTTACAAGTGCTCCTGCCCTCTCAGCTCTATGTTGTGATCACTCACTCACTCACATGTCTGGTGACATAAACGGAGTAATTCTGAGGCACTTCTGATAACTCTTTACATCCAGGATTTTGTGTCACCCCATAGTATTGTTTAATTCATTTTAATAGATAACTATTGTCTTAGTTTTGGCTGGTAATGATTATTGTTTGTCATACAACAGGATACTTACACCATTTGACAAGTCTATAATAAACCCATTGGTTACACCATATTTGCAATTGTCACAATATTGTCTAGTGATCCATCTTTTCATTTCCTGGATCTTGATCAACTGGAGACCGTGAATGGTCATCTTGAAATCTGAGAGACCAAATAGTGAAATTTGCTCCATATGTATTCCTCAACATGTTGACTACAATACAATTTATTTATTACAACAATATCCAGATTCCGAAAATCCCAAGTCTAACATAACTGCGGATAATATCAGCTGTTTGATACAATGAAGTCACTTCCATATCCCAGGTGTATCGTACATCTATCAGTTTACCCATTTGAGCTTTCAAAAATGAAGAGACGCCAATATTACCTCTGTAACAACCCTCCTAAGTCATTGTTACCCTAGCTTGCTGCTATGATCTTAAGTCATATTAGAATTGACCTACCCTATTTCTTCTAATTATTCAGACGGCAAAAGTTAACTGCAGAGAGATATTCTGCTAACATTCTACAAATTTCACTAGCTGTCTTTTCAGTTAGTTCTTTGAATAAATAATATATGCATGCCACAGTATTCAGCCTCAGTTGACATGAAGATTTTTGAGTCTAAAAATGCTGTTAAAAAAATAGAAGAAATAGGGTACTATTAGCTTCTTTATACCAAATAATGCATTATTTACACCAAATCATTCAGGTACACTAGTTTTAATGTTGTTGGCCATTGGAATATAAAAATGTTTTTATTGGAAGCTAGTATTATATTTATTGAGCATGCCACATGTTTTCCTATATTTTTTATTTAAACAGATGTTAGAAAATGCTATTTTATGAAAAAGTATTGTGGTTAACATTTGTCAATATCTGTACATATCTCTGTGTGATAAGACCTATTCAATTCTATTTCCTTTGGATAATGTGCACCAATACTCGTATGCATTTCTGTTTAGAAAAAACTTTCATATTATTACTTTTTGTGTTGTCCATGAGTGTCGGACAATTACTGTTATTTCACTGAAATTTCACGTCTGTGTATTTCATATATAAACTGGGGTTAGAGAATGGACCTAACTACTTCACCTCAACAATTAGTAATGTATGATTTCCTCCATTCTGAACTAATTAGTCTAAACTGTACAGAACTGTCAATACGTGTTATGTATTTTCCATTGTACTTCTGATATTAAAGCCATCAGTACCTTTAACTTTGGCCTTGTTCGTGAAGAATTATCAAATACATAATCATAAACGTAGTGAAGCTCTCCATGGTGGATCACACCAATTGTGTTCAACTCACAGGGATATTAACTATATTATGGAGGGATTAGGACGTTTATAGAAAGATTTGTCCAAAGCCACATAATGCTGTATACTAGGCCACAACAAATAGTTTGACCACTTTCATCACCTGTATTACTCGGTCAGTCTGTCATATAGTGACAAGTTTGGTCTTACAACAGTGCAAGACGAACCATGCAGTAATATAAATATCATTGCAAATTGGCTCAAGATATTCAAATTTTCATGTTTTTAGAGAAACGATAAAAAATTCATGTAAAATAGCTGATGTCTGAGTATCTAGATACAATTCTGCACTCAAAATAATATAGTGAAAAACATTCAATTAAACTTCCTCATGTTGACAAGACAATTTAGTTGCACACACTAAACAAGATCAGCCATTTTGAACTTTCGCAATAAACATAGGATCTTGTACATTTATGAGAGGATTCAGCTCCAATGTGACACAGCTCATGCCAAAAGTACAATTGGTATTTTGTATAACTCAAGTAATTGCAAGACGTCCTCTCCTGATTCTCAAATAAGAGTTTTGTGAAAGTAGAGTAGTTTTGCCAATCAAATATGTACTTTAATGGCTGATCATTTATTTTTGGCATTTTAACCTACCTCGTTGATCATTAATACAATGTACTTCGACAACCTTTAACATGAGAAATGAGAATTACACCAACAGCTTAATACAATGCAGTCACCAATACCTCTGAATACTACATCCCAGGTTCAACCCAGAATTTGAAGAGCATATGATGCAGAAATCCTATGAACCTGTTGGTTTAAATAGGATAACATTTTCCTAAATATAACTGTCTGTAGATTTACGGAAATCTTGGAATGTAAGCAAGAAGAGAAAAATGGCAGGTTCTGTCGCATTACATCATCTCTAGTCATGGTTCGTCTGACAAACTCGAGCCATGGATGAAGATTAACTGTTTTATTAATTGACTTCCTGAGCAGTATTCATGACCTCATATACACTCTGAATATGCCCATACACGTGTCCCTCATATAACATTGAAGGTGGGGGACAGAATATTGACTACACTATAGGTAAATTGCAAAATGATGGGGTAGTCAAGCTGTCAGTTTGGTGACATTGGTCACCATGCATCTACACTTTCCATGGAGTGTTGGGACGTTACTTGTGGGCTCATTCCAGCGGATCCTGAGGACGGTCTCCAGCAATGCACAATTGGTGATGATAAAGGGTTGATCAAAGACACTGATTCTGGCGCCAGGATAGTATAAATACCGTAGTTGATCAGTTTCTTTATGGTGTAGGCTGTACTCGATTCAGTCGAAAGGTGATGATTGCTAAAGATGGCTTCAACATATCTGCATAGATGGGCAAGGTCGATGAGGCGGAAATTGTAAAGGTCTTGAATAGGATGGTGGCAATGACAACACTGACAGATCATGGGCCAGTGTTGGCGGTACATCTCTCTCTCACTGAATGGTCATCGGGCAAAACCTTGCGGGGTATGTCCATGGGGTCATCCACGAAATGCACTTGACGCGCGATCATATCGTGTGTGGGATGGCGTGATTGACTCGCTGTCCCCTGGTTTGTCCAAGCATTAGGTGGAAGGTTGATGGGTGGGCTCCTCAACTCTCATGTGTTGGGTGGGTGGTCCCTCGATGCAGATGTTTTTGGGCTCCTCAACCCTCAAACATGCCTGCGGCACAGGGTGTTGTTCATGCATGACACGTTGATGCCAGTTCAATTGGCTGTGGGGTTTGTCCACACTCCAAACAAGAATGTCTGGGTGCCTCCTGGAGTAGGCATTGATGGCAGTGTAAACTGACCAGGTGATTAAATGATATCCCAGATTGTACATTTATACCAGGCAACAGGGCCATGGCTGTCAGCCTCTAGCTTTATAATTTCTCCAGGTGATAAAAAGTCTTCCCGCAGATCGCACATGTGTAAAAGGACGAAGATGGATGGATGAGCCCTTGACGCTTGGCTCTACAGGCCCTTCTGCCCACAAACATGCATGAAGTATGCACATTGATGATGCTAGCTGTGAATGACTTAGGCGTTTGAAGCAGTGTCCACATTCCTCTTGCCACTTACTCCTGGTGTAACCTTTGATGGTGGTGTAAATTATCCAGCCAATTAAATGTCTCCCCACAGATAGTACAGCTATACTGGGTGACAGCACCATTGCTGGCAGACTCGTGGTGGTGTAAATTATCCAGCCAATTAAACATCTCCCCACAGATAGTACAGCTTTACTGGGTGACAGCAGCATGCCTGGAAGACTCGTAAGTGGTGCAGGTGCGTAAATGTCGTCGCGCAGGTCATACTAGTGAACATATGGTTACAAGCGTCTCGTCCATCATTCATTATTCATCCTTTGTCCATTAAAGAATCTCCACATCCATAATCCAAAGACCTTTTCCATATTTAATGTAATAGCATTAGCATCAAACTCCTAGAAATCCTAGTATACATAAACATAGGGTAGTTTCCTGCAAGAGAGAAGTGGTCAACAGTTTCCAATGATGCCGGCAGATCACATCCGCATCGCTGATCAGTATTCTTAATTCATATGATATATTCAAATTAAACTCGTCATTCAGAGAACGTTGCATCTCAGGCACGCTTTGATTGTGACTGTTCATATGAACATCATGAGGATCTTGAAGTACATGGGTTCATACGGCCCCTAGCTCCGTGTTAAGCAGAATTAGACATAATGAGTAGTTTGACAAGGAAGCCTGTAGAGATATAGGTCAAAATATGATGTACTGTTAGGGCTATCTGTAGTGTCCTTCATATCCAGTAAAGGTGGGTATATATCCTTCACTGCATCATTCATATAGTGATTATCCGCAGCGAGAAGATCGTCTATATAGCATTTAGTGAATGAGCAGGAACAGGCTTGGAATTGGTCAGTTTTTGAAAGCGCCTGCTATAGTCGTATTCACATTCAGAGAACAGATATAGATAAGCCAACAGGGGTGCATAATTTAATAGTACCCATTGGAATACTTATATGCTGTTGATACAGTGTGTTGCCAAATTTCACATAAATATTTTTAATGAGAAATCCAAGCAACTCTTTAAACAAAGAAACATCCTAAGAATGATATCCCTTGTATGTATAGTCGAGCTGAAGAATTCATGCTTTATGCCTTCTGACAATATAGACGATCACTTTCTTGAACATAGATATTATTAATGTACTTAGACGGTCAATAAGGTCCTGATGAGGGATTATAGTGTAGAGAGTCGATAAATCCCATGTAGAGACATGTCTGTACAGTATTTGACCTTTAGCATCAAGTTTTGCCATAAGACATTTTGAGTTTTTTTAATATCCACATGCATTCAACGCCAGAGTTTTTAGAAATAGTGGCGCAATAACTTTCTCAAAATGCTTTTGCCTTTTGAAGGGCCCTCATCAACCGGGTTGAAAGAAGCTTGGTGGTACAGCTTCTAGAGCCATCTATGAATCTTGCTTTGTATGGTGATTTATGCAGTTTGGGAGTCCAGTATACGTTTGGTATATCGTTATGGTTGGTTGAAAGAAAACTCTCTTTCCTTGAGAAACGTTTTGTGATCAGTAAATAAATCTTCCAGAGTAAATGCAGTTTGGTGGTTGAGGAAGCATGTAGTTGTATGACTTTTTTATCTGTTCTTAAGTATTTTGAATCACCCCATCTGGGTTTCCATATATTTGTAGATTTACATTGAGTTTTGTTTGGATTTTATTATTGTGGTGTTGTGAATGTAACGCCCAACTACGTGGAACATTCATTTGCATACCCATTTGATTTACCTTTGATGACTTCCCTGTGTATTTGTGTTGTCTGCTATGGGGCTAATGTCAGGTCGTCTGACTGTTTCGGGTACTGTTTCTTAAAGTCGTCTGTAAATGCAGGTTTCGAGTATGGGGGCATTCAGGCACTGGACTAAACCCTGTAGTTCATAGAATAGTTCCTGGAGTTGATGTCGCTTGATATCACGGTCAATATGTTGGTGTTAGAGGGTTTGGACTGTGATCTGTTCGATGTAGTCTACATTTGTCTCAATATTGTCATCGAAGTGTCAGTGCTGTGCTGGCTGTCGGGCTTTTTCAACACATGCGCTCTGGTGTAATCCTTTAAGACGACTGACAATGTGGCAACGATTTGGTGTAGGACTCCCGAAATATAATTGACAAAGGATCTGCTGCAAGTTGTATTGTCAGTCTTTTGTCCAGGATATTACCTTTGCAATGGGAGGTCTTACACCAAAGCCTTGCCGACAATGTACGGTCTATTGACAGTTGTTCAAAGTTGTCTGTCGGTTTGAAGTTGAAAATCATTAAAGTGGTGCTGATGTGTGATATTGAATCATTGGTTTCCCAGACTTATTAATGTAAATCTGCGGGTAATCCTGCTTTGTTGGTCGACACTCCATTGTTTTTGACGATTCAAAGTGGGTCACGCTAAAAAGTCTTACGAAATAGTGATTCCTGGTGTGCCATACAAATAGTGTGGTCCCTGGTGCTGCATCAAGTACGGTTGGGAAAGCTAGCGCTGTGAGAACTCCATTACAGGTAGATTCAGTGCCTATGCATCTGTTACGAAGAGTTTAGTGGTGCGTGGTGTGGTCCATGATGTGGTCTGTTGTGAGAATGTGAAAGGTGTGAACACCTAACACGGCACTCCCGATGTGAGGTCACCCATATAGACTATGGAGCAGTCACTCAAAGAAAAAGATGATCTATCTTACCGGGAGTATGAACAGTAAGATTCAGCAGATATTGATACCATATTCTTGTGAAGTCAATAAGAAATCTAAGAAAAACTTTTGTTGTACGATGACGATGGATGTATTATGGCTGGAAAGAAACTTTGTTAGAGGTATTTATATACCCGTGTCTGGAGAACAAGAAAAAGTTATTTTGGACTTCGTCCGTCTGTGCTTGCGGGACTCGCTTTTGTATCAGGGTACACAGATCTGCCTTGTGCCGTACCAACTTGGTCTACTGAGCCGAAGTCAGTGGAACATTGCCTTTAAAGGAGGATCAGGACAATTTAGAAATAAAATGTCATTTTTCTCATATTTCTACAGGATGTAGCTCAAACCTTCAACATAGTAAATAAAGGTTGAAATTCAGGGGACACCAGGCTGCATTATTTTTGCATACTCTATGATTTTATATGGTCTATAATAATGGTTCACCCTAACTCTAATATATGGCATTAGATATGCCTCTATTTTCATAGAAAAGCTCATGGTTTCTGAGAGGTTACAATGCCCTTTTCTCCAAAATGCCTCAACTTTTTTCTGAAGCCATACTCACTGAGACAATCCAAAAAATGGGGGTACCAGGCTTCCGTTCAAGACAATAGTATGCCAACATGGAAACTCGAGGTCATGAGGCCAAATTGCCCTGATTTTGCTAAGTCAGTTTGCCATCGTTACTTCTTTGAGACCGTTTTCCCTCAAAATTTGGAAAACAGATTATCCAATTCAAAATCTTGTCACAAATGTTCTCTCAACAGCTGATGTTTTCGTTTTCCATAAAATTTTCTTTAAATATAGCTATTTTGATAGATGGTCAGAAACATGCGCAGTAGACGTAAAATTTGGTTTGTATGGAATCTTCCGGGGTGGTTCATGTTGAACATTAAATATATACAGGGTTCTGTGTGAGAATTTGATGTATGCTATTAAAAATTCGAATGTGCTTCCGAATGTTGACAGCTTTCTGGTCAAAATTCTCAAATAAATAAAATGAGGAAAGCGTATATCCGATTTAAAGACGTCTGGCAAGATAGAGTTACACGGTACCTGTCTTCGGTGAGTCTCCGGGATAAGTACGAGTCCAGACCAGCCGAATCACACGGGTTTTAATTTGAATATATATATATATATATGGAAAAATGCAAAAAAACAAAAACAATATATATATATATATATATATATACATAGCGCAGAACTTGCTATACTGACGCCTATCAAAAGACACAATTACCAAATTTAATCCCCGATAGCAATATTTGATAGTTTTATTCCTTAATTTGATAAACAATGATGAGCTAGCTCATAAATCAAGACACTGTATCAGCTTAAATTGGCAGTTGTTTGGTCGGGAAATTAGTCCACGTGCATGTTGTCAAGAATTGCTTCGCACTGACTCAGTAACCTCAACACTAGGTGAACAGGTTTCGCTGACGATTGCATTAATATGAATCGGAAGTACTACACATAATAGCGGATGGGATTAAGATACTGTCACTCTCCCACTATCACTCTCCACAATCCGAGGCAAACCAGGTCTACATGCGCACAGTGGTTTCTGCGCAGTTATTGTTAAAACGTTTTTGAAACTTCCGGTTTCGTGAAATTTTCAAGCAATTTGGGCTTGAAAAACACACTTCCGTTCATCTGAGACAGCCCAACTTCAATCCAAAGCTAGATCAAAACCTCCTCTACATTTTATCCAGGGATTTGAACTCTGAATTCTGCTTCGTTCTCTCGGAAATTCTTGGAAACCAAGCACGACTGGAGCATACACTAAACCCATTCCAGGAAGGCCCTCTCCCCTTCGGGGGTGGCTCTAATGAAAAAAATGAAGGACAAAAGGCCTCATCGTTATTTGTGCATGACGTCAGCTCGAGTATGGAGGCATGCTGCCACGTTCGGTGTGCGAACCCAGCCCTCTTGTGCTGTCTATGAGAGACTGGACACACCGTCTTAATCATCTTCCAATCCAGGCCCATGCCACACCTACCTCTTGCCATGCCAAACAGTAACATCTGTGAATACAGATAAATCAACTAACCGTTCCCAATACCTAAGAATGAATGTATTTGGCAAGAGTATCTAGTTTACAGAAAATAACGGTACTTAATTTCTTTTGTCTTCGTTTCTAGCATATAGAAACCCAAACATTTATAAACATCTTTCCACGCATCTCTGGATCTCCAGCAATATTGATAACTGATCTATTGGTTCTCGTTGGCGACTGGTAAATGTATCTGGGAGGTATAACCTGTGACAATGTAACTAGTATTCGATTACTCTGCGGACTGTAGATAGTTTTCTGCGTTTTTTTGCGTACTAAATCGTGCCAACCTACTATATTTGTACCACTCTAAAATGTTGGGTGACCTTTCGAAGTCCACGAGTTCTTGTTCATTCCGCATGTCTCCCCTTCGTGGAGTCCACATAAGGGTAGCTTGCTTCGATGATATCCGTGGCGGGGCTTCACATTGGGTGCCTATGATACAGCAGTAGAGCAAAAGAGTGAGATAAACAAAAACAATGCCGTGTCAACTATTTCATTATGCCCTACATCACATCATACTGAAGCTGAGGAACTGCATTTGGTATGTGTAGTTTATACTCTTGTATGTCTCTTACCACACCTTGTCTTCACGTTATTTTTCCTTTCGGCATGTAGATGTACGGGCAAATATCTGGGTCTGCCGCCCAGCTTCAGATCGATGAGCATATACCCGTGTGGGGTGGGGGCGTGGGGAGGGGGGAGTCATCGCATCTTCAGAGTCTTCCCGAGCAAACTGGTTTTGACCGGGGTACATTCGTCTCGTCATTTACATCAGCTGAGAGATGTCTCCGGGGTTTTTACCAATACCAACAAGTAGTGGGCATTCGAACTGATGCTTCTTGTATTTACCACAAAGTAGATGATGCTGAGTCGCCGATGAGAACTGCCTTTGGTAAAGAGTTGGGTCACCCAAGCATCGGTCTCTACCATGAGGTCATCGACGATGCCAAGTTGTCCGGTTTAAAGTCGACCAAGGTGGGCAGCTCATCCACAGAGTGTCCACGTTCAGAGAGTAGATCTGTTCTTACGTATTTTGAATTGCCCGGACTCAGTTTCCGTATATTTGTGGATTTACATCGCGTTTCGTTTGAAATTCTATAATGTGGATTTGTGAACGTGTCGCCCAACTGTATGTGAAATTCTGTGCTTGTATTCTGTGGATTTACTGTTCTGTGAACGTTGAAATTGTCAGGATTTTCTGACATTTTAAATTCAGGTTGGCGGCTGGCCATTACTTGCTCCTTGTTCGTGTACCTTTTTCATGGGCATTAATATTCATCGTGTCTGTGACAGTTATTTGCATCTTGATTTACATGTGCTGACTTACCTGCGTACACTTATACCGCTTCCTGTCGTCAGCCATGCAGAATAACCGTGACTGCTTAGCAAGAACTTTTAGGCTCTCGATCGGAGGTTCTTCTTGTTCGGCGAGCTTTATACGACAGACTTCAAATTTATTTGAATGATTCGCATTGTTCAATTGTAAAACTATTGTTGACCGAGTTGTACAGTGTGATGTTTTGGTCATTGACGAGTTTACAGTGGAATATTTCCCGTTCTCTGCCCTGCACATCGAGTTGCAGTGAAGCTCCAGTGGATAACTCCTTTCGTTGACGATGAAGACGGTGGGGATTTTTTAATGAATTTGGTAAAGGGTCGAGGGTCGAGCGGATGAGAGCACCTTTATTTGAGTTTAAGGGGGGATGTACAGAAAGTGTTTGTTGGTGGATACAGACCAGACTCTTTGCCGTATCAGGCGAAAATCGACAAATGCAAAGTGCTGATTGTTGTTCCCGGTCGTGCGATGGAATGCTTTCGGTGCCATTCTTTTGGGCATAGAACAAGCCCCATGGGGCTTTATTCCCGCCAGTATTTAATTATGTATCCAGTTGTAATATGTACATATATTTATATACGTTGGTATTGGTGAATAAACAATCAATCAATCAAATGTACGTCGCCTTTAGTCGATGTCCGGTTTCGCATGACCCTGCTGTGGTGTGTGACAATCGCGCGGAGCAGATGGAGATTGATCGTGGTGAGCTGACTATGACTGTGGAGAAAACCCTAATATCTCTGTTATAAGGCGTTCGGGAAGTAAGGGAGATGAGAAGTCTGTTGGAAGTATGGGAGGTGCAGACTGTTGAAGTGTAGAGAAGTAAGAGCGGCGAGAAGGCGCTGACTGGAAGTAAGGGAGGGGGAACGGTCAGACTATATTCAAGTGCGTGAGAAGGTGCAGACTGTGGAAGTTGTATGTATGGGCGGGAATTACAAGCGTCTGGTCCGTCATTCATAATTCAGCCGTCGTCCATTAGAGAATATCCGCGTCCATAATCCAAAGACCTATTCCATATTCCATATAACAGTATTAGCACCAAATCCAAAAAGACAATCATAGTATACATAAACATAGGTTTGTTTCCTGCAAGAGAGAAACGGTCAACAGTTTTCAATGATGCCGGCAAGACATCATGATGTTCCAAAATTATCAAATCCGTATTGCTGATCAGTATTCTTAATCCATAATATTCGAAGACTGTTCGAGTCAGTTGCGAGGCTGACAAATTTGTGCAGGAAGGTGAGGGAGGTGAGCGACTCTCTCTCTCTCGAGGCGATTCTGTGTGTTATTGGGAAGAGGAAATGGAGGATGCTGGGAACTCGGTTCATTTAGTGGATCAGCCGGACTCCTCGCCACACTGGTTCAAATAAGATGATCTCTCCTTCCGAGAGTATTAACAGCAAGATTTTTCAGATGTTGATACCATATCGCTGTGAATTCAATGAGAAATCTAAGAAAAAACAGACTATAGTTTTGTACAATCATGACGGTGTTATTGTTGCTACATAGCTGAAATATTGCTGAACACGAGGTTAAATTTCTCTCACTCTCCATATCTTTCTCCCCACACAATTGAGTGTTATGCAAGACTGCAGTGATAGTATGTCGGGAGCACATCGATGTACCACCTTGTATTTTTGGCTGTATGGTCCGATTGAACACTCGACGACCGAGACCTTAGTCTCGGTGTACGTGCGAAAGAAGAACAACTTTTGAGTTTTCAGAAACTGTTGGAAAGGTCTGTTGAAGAAATCTGTCCCTTTCATGTCCCTTGGTAAGTACTGGCCCTGAAACCGCTGATGAGATTCTCCCCCTTTTTCATCCGGATGGGCAAGACACAAGCATATTGACAGGATATGGATGCAGGTCAAGATATACCATTGCTGTTGTTGTGTTTAGCTATCACACTCATGCCATCCAAATCGGTTTGCTATTGACTTTCCATGGCCCCGATGATCACCCGGTTATGTGATAAATGGTGACAGGCAGCTCGATGTAAGCTATACATGTCTCAGGGTTTTAACCATACCTGGGCTTGCGATCAACGAATTCCCTGGGATTTGGCAGCCCGGTAGAGGGCATTCACCCCACTATACGCTGCAGGACCCTGAGGACTGTAATACAATTTTTCCAACACCTCCCAGCGCTTCATGACGACGAGTGATGAAAGACCCGAGCTCTATCCTTTATTTACAAACTTTCTTGCATGATAAAGTTATTCGCCAGTGCATCGCGCAAGACCACCGTCTTGACTGACCAATCGTTCTCAAGTAGCACTTCATCCACATCCGGCACGGCATGTTCCAAAGCGGACCATATATCAGACCTGAGGGTGAAATGCATCGTGTATGTATTCATACGAGTCATTTGAGCAAAGAATGGACCGCGGCGGATGTACAAATCGTGTCGCACACAGATGAGGTCGTCGTTGAGTTCGCCAGTCATCACCCATTTGAAGTTGGTCAAGTTACTATTGGACAGAAGAATGGCAACCAGTTGTGGTAGTGTCGGGTAACTGTTGCACACATCCCCGATATTGTCGATGATCTCGACTCGCCAGATTACATCCCAATATGCCCTTCTTTCACCCTGTGCGTTTTACCAGACCTACGATGGCCACCCCACGGTCCACATGCATCTCCAAGGTCCACATGCCACTAGTTCTCCTTATCGGCTATTGTATATGAGTATGCATGTTCCAAGTGCGCATAAGAATATACGATTTCTCTACTACTGGTGATATCATACTTGACGTCAACATCGCGTAAACTTCTCTCTGGAGTCGTTCCAGGGCACACATGCATTTCGAGGACCACGTGCCACACGAAGCACCAAGTGTATTGCGCATCCGAAATGCAGTTTTCTCTGCTACGGATTACGTCACTGTCACTGTCACTGTCACTGTCTCTGTCACTGTCACTGTCACTGTCTCTGCAATCACTTCAAGATCCACATGCATCTACATGTCACTCGTTGTCCTATGAACAAGTATATATGGGTATTTTGTTCACCCACCGGAGTGTGCATCCGAGCGAATGTGCGTTTTCTCTACTACTCTCCGAGCGCACGATGACTTCATAGTCACACCATGACCTGGAAACTGTATGATTCTACACAATGAAAACGTTCTATAGAACCCCCTACATTGGTCCAATATTGGACAAATATAACCAGTTTACATCCAGGGTCACAACCCACATTTACATGTACGCACTCATTTTAGCCCGAACTAGCGCTACTACTGATGACGTCACAGATTACGTAATTTCCCTCAATTTTCTTTTCTGGCGTCACTCCAAATTGCAAATACTCTCCGTCACCCCTTTTCCAAGCACAACGTCCAAGATCTACTCCAAGGTTCCAGGTCGTACAACCCTCAAACCCGCTCCTCACGATGGTGGGGTTGGGGGGGGGGATAAATGCTTGTAATGCTACTTGCGGAGGATCATTTATCAGTAGAGCTGAGCTGCTCTGTCGCCTTGTTCGTATCTCATAATTAAATGATGGCAATATTAATGATCACATCGTCTGAAAGAATCGATTTGTGTAACCTCAGATTTATATTTCCGTTCCTCGTACAGTGCAAAGGATAATTGTCACCGATGGAATGACAGTTCTCTAGATTTAACGTTATTTGTGTAGAGATATATTCTATAGTATAATATATTATGTAATTTCCTGATCAGTGTGTAAAGTCTGTTTCTGTAGTTAAATGATATAACTTTCTTACGACTTGGTGTATAAAATGATGATAATTGTGTAACCCATACAAGCAGATAGGTAGTGATACTACTGTACGTAGTTTTCAAGAATTGTAGTCTCAGACTTTGCCATTTTCTCAGCTGATAACATGAAATAAAGTGAAAACGGATTTAATCGGCGATCAGAATGATTTATCGGTTTGTCCCATTGTTTGAAGCTCTGTATTTCTTAAAATATATGGTCCCTATACAAGCTGGGCTCCAAGAAAGATTGGCGATATGTCTAAAGTCCGCAAGCTTATGTTGATGTTCTTATCCCTGGCGCAGATCGTTGTTAAGTCCATGCTGATTGATCTTTTTGTTATCTACTGAAAAGGTAACCGTATTTGAAAATGCTGTAAAGTCCCAAGTAGTAGGTCAGACCAACCTCAGAACAGAGTTTTCTCCCATTATACCGGATTGACGTGGCATAAGGGGAGACAACCCTGTTTGGAGATTGATGTGAGACAAGCCCTGCACATCACCAAGCGCGTGACTCTTGTTTGCCAGGGATACGACCAACGACATAATCGCGGATTCTGGTGCCCAGTACTGTATGGGTCATTATAACGTTCAATTAGAGTTACTCTGTTTCCGGTAATCAGTGGCGTATGTACGGCAGATTCAACAGCTCGTGGTCACATGTATGCATCTAGGCGGTTGATTGGCTAATTCCAACAGCACCGTTCCATTTGACAACCTGTGTCCTGGCCACCAGGTTTCAAGAATCGATATAGCTGCATGTATATAATCAACCATTTCCATTTGATTCGGTGTCCAATTACTAGTAGGCCAAGGAACAGTTCCATCTCTTATAGTGCATACACGGCGCTCTTCGTTAAAAGGATGAAGATAACGTCATTTCCTGCAAAACTCGATGTTCGTGAAAAGATTATCCCACATTAAATGCCTAAACTCTATCATTGGATAATATCATGACTAAGTTTTAGTGCTGCATCACCAAAAACATCTGGAATGTGATCTCGCGGGAGCAACCGTCTCGCTAGAGTTCCAAGACACACGGCGGCCTAGACACACCATTGGAGCTCGTTACCGTTGTTAATTGGTTAATTTGGTTGGTTGGGGGGAGGGGGGGGGAGGTGTTGAGAGAAATAAAGACTACTTTTCTTTACTTCCTATATCCTCCCCCTCAACATCAAGCTAATTGTGTGAGACACACAGCGGACACGACTTCACTGTCGTATAAGCCCGCTTAGCGGAAACTGTCGACCGATATTCTCGGTCTCCACGCTATTACCGACCAATAGTTGAATCGTTAACATACCGACCAATCGCGTGTGATTTCACTGGAATGTGTCTGGGGTAATGTGTAGCGTGCTTTGGCCATTATAATAAATGACGCTGACACTATGCCATGTGATCTGGTTGTTTTTGCATACTTAGGATATTTCGATTTATTCCGGCCAACTTTGTGACAGCGGCCACCCTGTGTTACGACCATGACCACATGACCAGCCTGGACCGTTAAAAAGTGCTCTTCCCACTCCAGAACGCAGTTTGCGTTCTCAAAAAATGATTGGATGTTGCATAACCCAGAAACTCTGGCTGTGATAGGTGAATATAGGTAAGGGGGCGTGGCATTCCTATCCGATTCAGCAACAACAACCTAAAAAAATAGACTCCTTAGCCGATGTTTTCGGGCTAGATGTTGCAGTGTGGTTTGGTACATCACACGTGAAGAGCGGCGGGTAGTAAACAACATCAGTGAGTAGTTTGAGAGGAAGATATATAGGAGGTCAGTTTTCGGAGTTGCGCTGATGCTGGGAAGTAATGGGGACAACAATTAGCGCATTCTAACCTCTTAAGGATGTCCGCTGTTGGTTTTTGGCAGCCACTTTGCTTGTTTTTTTCTGTTGGGTTATCTCCCTTTGCCAGGTTAAGAGATAGAGATTTCCTTTAAAAGCCTTCTAGCCGAGAATTTTGCACAGCAACATCCATCCAATTTGATAAATTTTGATAGACATTGTGATTATCTGCAAACAGTTAGAATATAAGAAAAAGTTGAATACTAATTATATGCATTTTTCATGAATATGCTTCAAAACTAGGGCTATTCCCTATGTTTTCTGGGTTATCAAATTGAGCATGGGTCAGTCCACTGCAGCTAAAAAATGCACACCAACCTATATTTTTTTCTCATATTACACAATTATGAATGCAACAACACACATTATTCAAAAAGTTAATTACTTGGATTTACCACCAGCGGACATCCAAAAGTTTGACGATTTCGCTAATTTTAATTGGATGAATTTAGATTGTGCCATATTCTTTGAGAAAGTAACAGTAACTTAAAAAAATTACCCCACAATACCGAGGAAATAAATCACCTGTCCACTGTTTTTTTTCTGCTATTATTCATTTGATAACTTCTATATCCGATTTATATTGATAGTTAAAAAAAAATCTTAAATAAGGGCAAATATTGTAGTGAATAAGGAAACGATTCAACCAAAATTACTTTGTGATATTTACCGACGGAACTAAAAATTTTAGCAGTATAGACGCGGTGATCGAGACCGATCGATATTTTAAAGCACTTTATCCGGCTCGTGATGGCGGCAGTTCTTTGTGATAAGAGCTTTCATCTTGCCCCGGAACGCCGTGTTCTACAGGTACGCCGGACTGCATTTGTAATCGTACCTATCAGCTTAGAGCGATCGATATTGCGTGGAACAATGAAAACCTCTTAACATTCCATCAGAATTGTAAGCAGACGGCAACGTGATTTAGCGATTCCGCCTCTCGTGCGTTGACATTTTCCCTGAGAGCAGCCGATAAATTGTCGCTCGATCTGTTTGATGATATGTGGAATCATGTCTTCTTGTAATATGGTCCCGAGTCACTGCCGGCTATTGTAGTCTCCTTCATTCCGATCGTAGCAGATTTATTCCGACAAGGCTAAAAGGAACTAATCAGTTATGAGAAATGTCACAAGTCCCTGGTAAACAAAAGCAATCTGTCGATGAATTTACCCAAGCTGTTATAACGCTTGTAATGCAATCGGAATTGAAACCCGCATGAAGCGATGGGCAAAAATCAATAAAATTTACTGAAGTATGTTCTGATGAGAAATTGTAATAGCCCCCCACCTCATCTCTCTCCTCCTCATACTAACCACACCATGCCACATCTGTTGATATTGCTACCTATTTTATTATTTAGGGATAAGTGGAATATTTCCTAAGATCACGTAGGTTTAAACTAAAATGTTTGATAAACGCAAACCAATAGCGTTTAATTTTGTCAACAATACACGGTGTTCATGTCAACAATAGACGGTGTTCATGTCAACAATAGACGGTGTTCTTGTCAACAATAGACGGTGTTCTTGTCATCAAATTTCTATCACTGATAAGGTTTTTTTTCAAACCGGCGTCGTTCCCTCAAGATTAGAACATGACTCTTGAAGAAAACCGTTATGTCACTGTTCATATGAACTGTTCATTACAATCCTCATTATTCTACATAGCCCGACAAACGGTGATACCTATCACCAAATAAAGGTGACGACAGCCTCATCAATACAATGGTTATCAGTAAGAACCATCACCATCTTCCATCATCACCATTATATGATGATGATCATCACCGTTTATTGGTGATGGCCATCACCATTTATTGGTGAGGAGGCCTGGATCTACTCATCACACGTTATCATCATATGGTGATGGCCATCACCATGGCCTGGGTCTACTCATCGCTCCTTACCATTATATGATGATCACCATTTATTGGTGAGGAGGCCTGGATCTACTCATCGCTCCTTACCATTATATGGTCATGGTTATCACCGTTTATTGGTAAGGAGGCCTGGATCTACCCATCGCTCCTTACCATTATATGGTCATGGTTATCACCGTTTATTGGTAAGGAGGCCTGGATCTACCCATCGCTCCTTACCAGTCATGGTTATCACCATTTATTGGTGAGGAGGCCTGATCTACTCATCGCTCCTTACCATTATATGGTCATGGTTATCACCATTTATTGGTAAGGAGGCCTGGATCTACTCATCGCTCCTTACCATTATATGGTCATGGTTATCACCGTTTATTGGTAAGGAGGCCTGGATCTACCCATCGCTCTTTACCATTATATGGTCATGGTTATCACCATTTATTGGTAAGGAGGCCTGGATCTACTCATCGCTCCTTACCATTATATGGTCATGGTTATCACCATTTATTGGTAAGGAGGCCTGGATCTACTCATCGCTCCTTACCATTATATCGTCATGGTTATCACCATTCACTGGTGAGGAGGCCTGGATCTACTCATCGCTCCTTACCATTATATGGTCATGGTTATCACCATTCACTGGTGAGGAGGCCTGGATCTACTCATCGCTCCTTACCATTATATGGTCATGGTTATCACCGTTTATTGGTAAGGAGGCCTGGATCTACCCATCGCTCCTTACCATTATATGGTCATGGTTATCACCATTTATTGATGAGGAGGCCTGGATCTACTCATCGCTCCTTACCATTATATGGTCATGGTTACCACCATTTATTGATGAGGAGGCCTGGATCTACTCATCGCTCCTTACCATTATATGGTCATGGTTATCACCATTCATTGGCGAGGAGGCCTGGATCTACTCATCGTTCCTTACCATTATATGGTCATGGTTATCACCATTTATTGATGAGGAGGCCAGGATCTACTCATCGCTCCTTACCATTATATGGTCATGGTTATCACCATTTATTGATGAGGCCTGGATCTACTCATCGCTCCTTACCATTATATGGTCATGGTTATCACCATTTATTGATGAGGAGGCCTGGATCTACTCATCGCTCCTTACCATTATATGGTCATGGTTATCACCATTCATTGGCGAGGAGGCCTGGATCTACTCATCGCTCCTTACCATTATATGGTCATGGTTATCACCATTTATTGATGAGGATGCCTGAATCTACTCATCGCTACTTATCATTATATGGTAATGGTTATCACCATTTATTGGCGAGTAGGCCTGGATCTACTCATCGCTCCTTACCATTATATGGTCATGGTTATCACCATTCATTGGCGAGGAGGCCTGGATCTACTCATCGCTCCTTACCATTATATGGTCATGGTTATCACCATTTATTGATGAGGAGGCCTGGATCTACTCATCGCTCCTTACCATTATATGGTCATGGTTATCACCATTCATTGGCGAGGAGGCCTGGATCTACTCATCGCTCCTTACCATTATATGGTCATGGTTATCACCATTTATTGATGAGGATGCCTGAATCTACTCATCGCTCCTTATCATTATATGGTCATGGTTATCACCATTTATTGGCGAGTAGGCCTGGATCTACTCATCGCTCCTTACCATTATATGGTCATGGTTATCACCATTCATTGGCGAGGAGGCCTGGATCTACTCATCGCTCCGTACCATTATATGGTCATGGTTATTACCATTTATTGATGAGGAGGCCTGGATCTACTCATCGCTCCTTACCATTATATGGTCATGGTTATCACCATTTATTGATGAGGAGGCCTGGATCTACTCATCGCTCCTTACCATTATATGGTCATGGTTATCACCATTTATTGATGAGGCCTGGATATACTCATCGCTCCTTACCATTATATGATGATGACCATCACCGTTTATTGGTGATGGCCATCACCATTTATTGGTGAGGAGGCCTGGATCTACTCATCGCTCCTTACCATTATATGGTCATGGTTATCACCGTTTATTGGTAAGGAGGCCTGGATCTACCCATCGCTCCTTACCATTATATGGTCATGGTTATCACCATTTATTGGTGAGGAGGCCTGATCTACTCATCGCTCCTTACCATTATATGGTCATGGTTATCACCGTTTATTGGTAAGGAGGCCTGGATCTACCCATCGCTCCTTACCATTATATGGTCATGGTTATCACCATTTATTGGTAAGGAGGCCTGGATCTACTCATCGCTCCTTACCATTATATGGTCATGGTTATCACCGTTTATTGGTAAGGAGGCCTGGATCTACCCATCGCTCTTTACCATTATATGGTCATGGTTATCACCATTTATTGGTAAGGAGGCCTGGATCTACTCATCGCTCCTTACCATTATATGGTCATGGTTATCACCATTTATTGGTAAGGAGGCCTGGATCTACTCATCGCTCCTTACCATTATATGGTCATGGTTATCACCATTCACTGGTGAGGAGGCCTGGATCTACTCATCGCTCCTTACCATTATATGGTCATGGTTATCACCATTCACTGGTGAGGCGGCCTGGATCTACTCATCGCTCCTTACCCTTATATGGTCATGGTTATCACCGTTTATTGGTAAAGAGGCCTGGATACCATCGCTCCTTGCCGTGTGGTCATGGTTATCACCATTTATTGATGAGGAGGCCTGGATCTACTCACTTCATCGCTCCTTACCATTATATGGTCATGGTTATCACCGTTTATTGGTAAGGAGGCCTGGATCTACCCATCGCTCCTTACCATTATATGGTCATGGTTATCACCATTTATTGGTAAGGAGGCCTGGATCTACTCATCGCTCCTTACCATTATATGGTCATGGTTATCACCGTTTATTGGTAAGGAGGCCTGGATCTACCCATCGCTCTTTACCATTATATGGTCATGGTTATCACCATTTATTGGTAAGGAGGCCTGGATCTACTCATCGCTCCTTACCATTATATGGTCATGGTTATCACCATTTATTGGTAAGGAGGCCTGGATTTACTCATCGCTCCTTACCATTATATGGTCATGGTTATCACCATTCACTGGTGAGGAGGCCTGGATCTACTCATCGCTCCTTACCATTATACGGTCATGGTTATCACCATTCACTGGTGAGGCGGCCTGGATCTACTCATCGCTCCTTACCATTATATGGTCATGGTTATCACCGTTTATTGGTAAGGAGGCCTGGATCTACCCATCGCTCCTTACCATTATATGGTCATGGTTATCACCATTTATTGATGAGGAGGCCTGGATCTACTCATCGCTCCTTACCATTATATGGTCATGGTTACCACCATTTATTGATGAGGAGGCCTGGATCTACTCATCGCTCCTTACCATTATATGGTCATGGTTATCACCATTCATTGGCGAGGAGGCCTGGATCTACTCATCGCTCCTTACCATTATATGGTCATGGTTATCACCATTTATTGATGAGGAGGCCTGGATCTACTCATCGCTCCTTACCATTATATGGTCATGGTTATCACCATTTATTGATGAGGCCTGGATCTACTCATCGCTCCTTACCATTATATGGTCATGGTTATCACCATTTATTGATGAGGAGGCCTGGATCTACTCATCGCTCCTTACCATTATATGGTCATGGTTATCACCATTCTTTGGCGAGGAGGCCTGGATCTACTCATCGCTCCTTACCATTATATGGTCATGGTTATCACCATTTATTGATGAGGATGCCTGAATCTACTCATCGCTCCTTATCATTATATGGTCATGGTTATCACCATTTATTGGCGAGTAGGCCTGGATCTACTCATCGCTCCTTACCATTATATG
Organism: Hanleya hanleyi; assembly: GCA_036873755.1. Lineage (NCBI taxonomy): Eukaryota > Metazoa > Mollusca > Polyplacophora > Lepidopleurida > Hanleyidae > Hanleya > Hanleya hanleyi. The sequence continues at coordinate 43,467 of JAVTVY010018556.1, forward strand.
GTCATGGTTATCACCATTCATTGGCGAGGAGGCCTGGATCTACTCATCGCTCCGTACCATTATATGGTCATGGTTATTACCATTTATTGATGAGGAGGCCTGGATCTACTCATCGCTCCTTACCATTATATGGTCATGGTTATCACCATTTATTGATGAGGAGGCCTGGATCTACTCATCGCTCCTTACCATTATATGGTCATGGTTATCACCATTCATTGGTGAGGATGCCTGGATCTACTCATCGCTCCTTACCATTATATGGTCATGGTTATCGCCATTGATTGGCGAAGGAGTCTGGTCATCACCAATAAATGCGCGGTGATGACCTGAAATCTACAATCATTGCACCTCGCCAATTTTTGGTGATGACACCAATAAATGATGATGAACTGACTTCGTCACCATTTTTCTTTCCCAATAAATGGTGACGACCAGGCCCCATCACCAATTATTTGTGAAGGACCATCATCATTTTTATTGGGTGTATCGCAGGTTTCTGTCGCATTACATGGTGTTCAGAACATTTGTGATTTTATGGAAAAATATATGTATATTCGAATTGGTAACATACAGATACTGTATGTGATGTAAATTTCATCCCCGTTGGAAGTGGAACGCAAAATGGTCGTTTGATATGTCATATCTAATTGTCGGCACATATACCTGTATCTGATTGAAGGACTTTGGTTTCGTCGTCGGTTGTGAATATCTCTAATCGACTTATACAATCCTTAACATGTTATGGAATATTCCTAGACTATAGCACCAGTGAAATATTCCTTGAATTCATTCCGTAGCATGGTATGGAATATTCCTTACTATATGTTGTGGAATATTCCGCTGATGCTAAAGTGAATGAATATTCCTTAACCTGTGCATGAACATAGGTAATTGAGTTTCAGGCATCAACAGGTTAGGGGAATCCCGCTCTCTAAAATGGAGGTAAAAAGGGTCGTTTTCGCTCAATAAATCAGTTCACATAATGAATTCAGCAAAATCCTCTTGCGGCGCATACAAACATATCTATCCGCATTAAATTGTAGCAAATAAGTAAATTGTCATCTATCTAATTTGCATAATAATAGGCCAAACATCCTTCGCGCTGTTTAAACAAGATTGGCTGGTTCTTCACATGGCAAATTAATTTTATAACATGGAACAATAGATAAATCAATGCGCCTGAAATTTTGATGCATTGGTTAAGAAGGAATCAAAAGTTATTGAGCAAAAACGACCTTTTTTACTTCCATTTGAGAGAGCGGGATCGCCTAACCTGATCAAGGTCACCTCGGGATATTACCAGACTGGTGTATCTTATACAACGCCTCCTTCTCCGCCTCTGTCCAGACAGACCTTACTATCTGGAATCGCTGTTCAAGTCTAATGAGGGCCTCGATGAAGGTCATCCCGACAATACGTGGGCCGTTCACGTGGAATGAAGGACGTTCGTTACTGGCATAGTCCATGTGATTCTCATGCACGTTGAATTTTGAATCCATGTATCCTGGCCGGCAATATGAAATCGGCAGGGATCACGCTGAGGAATCAACCGTTCTACATTTAACAAGGCACTCTTCTCCTCATTCGCTGTGTGATTGTATGGACAGCAATTTCTTATGTACAACAGTCTGGACTGTTTTGAATGCAATACCGAAGGGTTTGCCAAACGGAGGAAGCTTATATTGCTCTGTTTTCAAACGATCAACACAGCCTTTTTCTTCAAAATTCAAGAATGTTTCTCTGACATCATTTCTGGCATTTCCCCTTCCTTAAACATTTTCGATCACCATTGAACCAATTATTATTTATTGTCTTTATTATTCCTTTATGAAAAAATACATAAATATAACTGAGCTACTCCATTTAAAGTGTATCATCGTTCCGGGCGTGCAAATGATCTGACTGCTAGAATGTGTGAGGTTGAAAGTTTGGGCATGTAAATCCATGTGACATGTGAAAATATTACCAACAATTAGCCAATACATCTAAAAAAGAAGATCTATCTGTTGCTTTCGGTGTTCAGAGTGAAAGAACTTGGGTGAGTGAGATAAAATATACACTGTCCTGTTTAAAGCTTGACCAGTTATACCAAAAAGTACAGAACCTGTTATTTGGCGATCTTGCAATAAAGGCGTTCTATATTGTCTGACCATCCGCCAATATGCAGAATATGGTAACAACTTGCCAAATTGCTTAAGCACAACTTTGAACTTGAAGCGTATCTGTATGTTCTTAACCAAAACCAGAGAACAAATTTTAGTGCGTGTAAACTAGCTGTCAGCAATTGAAAGTTGAGACGGATAGATCTGGAAACCATTGAATGGATGCCACAAGACTGAATTCAGAATCTTATCCATTAAGACTTCGTTAAGACAGTGGAGCTGATTTTCACCTGATCAAAAGTGGCGATTTCTATCCGGCTTGGGCGCCCGTTGTCTGCGTGAGATTGAGCTGGTGTGTCGTTGTGCACACTCCAGGTCATGGAAAGAATTAAGGGCCTCGGCTCCTCATACATCTTGTCGTAAAATGCGACTAACCGGGACACCCGTGGAGTTCCCGGGTGTAAAAACGTGTGATTAGTTTTATAGTCTGTTCATTTTAATTAGTCGTCTACTTTGGAGATTGTCAAAAATCAGTTGGTAAGTTTGCATACATTTTTTTTTTGCAGCGTGTAGAACAAACTGAACTCTATAATATGACTACCATTTCTCCGTGATACCTATGATCACGCTTGAAATAACTTTGTAATTCTCTTCATATAAAACTACAGTACAGTTGTTTCATGTACCGGGACTCAATTACATAGGGAGACGTCATAATGTATTCGTGTTTACTAGCACATAGGTCAACAATGCCGTGTACGGTCATTACATAGAGGTGTGTGCGGTTTATCATTCGGCAATTTCACTGGACATGGGGAAAAAGAGACTAATAATACGGAATCAATGAACTTTGTGCCAGTGAGTATGAATACATTATGACGTCTCTATATGTAATTGAGACCCGGTATACATGAAACAACTGTACTGAAGTTTCATATGGAGGAATTACTAAGTTATTTCAAGCGTGATATATTATCGATATCATGGAGAAATGGTAGTCATTTTGTAGAGTTCAGTTTGTTCTACACGCTGCAAAAAAAATAAAATTTATGCAGAGTTAACTACTGATTCCTGACAAGCTCCAAAGTAGACGACTAATTAAAATGAACAGACTTTAGGACCAAACTGTCGGATATGACTGAAATATTGTACCCCTTTTATCTGGGCTTCATTAAAAACTCTGAAGATGACACTGGAATTCATTTATATTGGGAAGAAAAGAACAAAGTTTGTCATGATGACTGTTCACTTCGAAGTCATTTAAAAAACAACAACCACCGTATATCATCCGCTCAATGTATGTCTGTAAAGTGACAATGAACATTTAGATTCGTTTTCCTTCACCTTTACGTTTCCGTGATTTTACATAGACTAGAATATAACTCGCTGAGTATGCAGCCCACTTCTAATGTTGATTGAGTACTCTCTCAACAATGACATGCAGGCATTCCTGCAACATTGGTCTACAATTTGGCCATACCTGCATGATGACCAAGATTTCAAGAATATAGCAAATACCCATGAAAAAATTATCATTGAAGAAATAAAGCCCTTCATTAGTGTATTAACTAGTTTACTGTGTCGGTCAGTGTATTAACTAGTTTACTGTGTCGGTCAGTGTATTAACTAGTTTACTGTGTCGGTCAGTGTATTAACTAGTTTACTGTGTCGGTCAGTGTATTAACTAGTTTACTGTGTCGGTCAGTGTATTAACTAGTTTACTGTGTCGGTCAGTGTATTAACTAGTTTACTGTGTCGGTCAGTGTATTAACTAGTTTACTGTGTCGGTCAGTGTATTAACTAGTTTACTGTGTCGGTCAGTGTATTAACTAGTTTACTGTGTCGGTCACTGTAAAGGTAATAGTTGGCAGGAGTTCAATGCATTATAAACTGAGTTGACGGAAAGAGTTAATAGTAGCGGTTGATGTGTAATCAAGAAGACAATAAAATACATGGATGTTGCTTTGTTTATGTACAGTGAAGAATATTAAGTAACACCAGGGCTGTTTGAAGACCTGATACGCAAATAATCTCCTGTAAGAAATTCAGAAAATCGCTGTAAAAGTAGGCATATTGCATGATATTAACCAAATTTACCTATTGAACTATGAGTCAGAAATCATGAGGTTTTGACAGAGAAAGAGAGAAAAACAATATAAAAAAATGGCCCATTGGGCTCCAATACCCCTCGGCAATCATGCATTGCATAAGATGTATTTTCATAACTTTTTCCCCCATTATTTTTCAAAATGGGTCAGTTGATGAATGCAATAACATTATTTCAACTTACTCCAACAACCTCTAGAATTAGTCAGAGATGAACGCTTTTACGCGTTCGATAAGAGTTACATATCTTTTCTGACAGTGTGTTCAGAACAACTACCTGTGAGACCCGACGCCGACCAAGCGCTCCATTCTCCATCATGTTCACAAGTCACAAAACTACAATCACAATGATCTGTACAGAGGACAAGCTTCGGGGACGAAACGTCTACCAGCAAAATCTCGCCAAATACAGGCAACAATTAAACGCAACATTGAAAGGGTAGTGGAAAACGAAGCCGATGTGCTGACAAGTCATATGACCCCACAGACAAATAATATATTGACTGCATATTTCTAAAGTGCCACAAGTGATCCCACTGATGATTTGTATGTCAGCTACGCGTTTATTGTTGCTGTTCATGTGGTCATCTTGAACGACACTACCACACTGCCCTTGCACCGGGGTATTACATACAAATATTTCAGAGCGATGATGTAATAGCTCTATCAAGTCATCTGTTGGAAAATGATGAACTATGTGATCGCTAGAAAGTAAAAACCTCCCAAACGAGGGAGTATTTATTGGATGCAAGTTCGTATTCAGTACAACTACCTATTAGACCCGACGCCGACCAAGCGATTATTTCTACACCCTGTTTGCAAGTCACAAAACTACAATCACAATGATTCAAAGGAAAGGAAGAAATTACTGGGAAAAATAAGCTATTTCGAGATAATTTGATGTAATTCCATGTGTTAGGTCACACTTGTTATTTGAACGCGAGTTCAGACATGAGGAAGCGTATGCTGGCATTTTACTATAAACTAACAAAAACAAGGTAGAGCAATCCCGAATGCGTTGATCTGCATATTCCTGGCTTGTTTCATTTAAAAATTGGCGCTTGTCCCAGGCAAAAACGGGCAATTTAACATATTCCCCAAACCAGTAAATATAACCATTATTTACTTAAAGCATCATCAATGAGCGGGCAAAGTATCTCGGGGCAACGCCGGTTCTGTCTACACGGAGGGAGGGAAATTAAACAGCGGCTTTCTTGTTCCCTTACATTTGTTCTTAGAATGCCGATGCAACGTCGCTGTGTAATTTTGAATCAAGAACAAAACGGCTTAATGGAAGCAGCTGCAACCCCAAGGTGCCATCTGCCAAGACCTCACTTGAAGTTATCAAGATGCGTTTGATCTGAAGCTATTTGTGAGAATCCTAATCAGGTCAGCATGGTACCCGAATGTTCATATTAATCACTCTGCATCTGTTTGCAGTTGAAGAGCTTTCCTTAACAATGCTAAAAGGTACAATATCAGCATGAAGCCTTCAAAATGACGTCACGCTATAGTAGTCGGACAGACCGGTCATTGCAACGTCATATCCATGTAAAGTCGTTTACCTTTAGACAATTCTTAGACAATAAATTCACCTCGGCGGTCCGACGGGTAGTGATGGTACACCGATGTGCGATTCTCGGTTTAAGATTGCGGTTCGCACTTTCTCTCTTCTTTCTATGGCTACAGTATGGATAACAGGATAACTGGACTATTTTCGACTTGACAACATTATCATGAATTTAAGCTTATTATCGTGTTACTGTATCAGTGTGCTTGTCGTGGAAAGAGTAATACCGTGGAATATAACTTCCTTTAGAAACAAAACTCGTAATATCGACGATATTTTACAATATATGGAGCAACGGTGATGTAAAACAACCCTCGACTTATACGACTGTGTGACTCATAATTAAATTATTTGAATTTTTTTTATACCAACCCGAGGAGGGCACGAGTAATGTTCTGTGATACTGGGGTGTATTTCATCTTCAAAACGCCAAGGTTACTTTTTGAGCCAAAGGCAAAAGGATGTACAGTTACATGCATGTGCATCAGTACGAACTGCATTTTTTGCTTTTTGAGAAGTAATAGTGTGTGAGGATGATAATGATTCCATTGTCTTTGGATGTCTTTAATTCATCATCTTGTAACCTCATGCTGTTTGTAATACATCTGATAGCACATATATAGGAGATGAACATTCTGATGTCTGAGTATTCATCTTATTCTAAGATAATTCCGACCAGTTTCCATCTGTTACACACATTGGTTGTCAGTGTTAACGGGAATCAGTATGACATGTATTGGAAACCAATGTCGGTAGATTATACTATAGTCTGTCCATTTTAATCAGTCGTCTACTTTGGAGCTTCTCTAAGGTAAGTAGTAAACTCTGCATAAATTTTCTTTTTTTTGCATTGTGTAGAACAAACTAAACTCTACAAAATGACTACCATTATTCGATGATATCGATGATATATCAGGCTTGAAATAACTTTGTGATTATCTCCATATAAAACTCCAGTGCAGTTGTTTCATGTACCTGGTCTCAATCACATAGGGAGACATCATAAAGAATTCGTGTTTACTAGCACAAAGGTAAACAATGCCGCGTACGGTCACAGAGGTGTGTGCGGTTTATCACTCGGCAATTTCACTGGGCATGGGATATAAGCGACACTTCCACGGACCGCCTGTTGTTACTCAACCACCTCGCTGGGGGTCTAATAATGGTAATGGAGCCTGCGAAATGGAGCATGCGCTGTGGGGAGGTTGGTTATTACTATATACGGCATCAATGACCCTTTTCGACAGTAGACATGAACATATTATGACGTCTTTCTATGTAATTGCGACCCGGTACATGAAACAACTGTATTGAAGTTTCATATGGAGAAAATTACAAAGTTATTTCAAGTGTGATATATTATCGATATCATGCAGAATTCGTAGTCATTTTGTAGATTTCAGTTTGTTCTACACGCAAAAAAGAAAATATATGCAGAGTTAACTATTGATTTTTGACAAGCTCCAAAGTAGACGACTAATTAAACTGGACAAACTTTGGTATCGAAATTTGTGAAATCGACTCACTGATACATAGACGGGTTGCACACACATGTTTATGTCGGTTTAAAAGGATAGGAGGTCATGTAAGAATTTCAGTCCGATTGCTATCTTTTAACCCAAAGTGGGTACAATTTCCTAGGACGGGAATTCCTTTCACACCGATGACATGGCAACAAGACTGAGCTAGGCTAAATTAACTAAATTGTGAATATCAAGAATTTCGATGTTGCCATTTTTTCCATCAACCCCTGAGGTGGCCATTTTGGATTTAAAAACAGCCGCTATCTGAAACCTATTTCTCATTCCTAAACGAGCTATTACCAATATACGAGTTGTCAGAGCATTTCCATCATAGCTCTCTAGATTTGTATCTAATACCGCTTATGCCGGTGCTAGGGGCCGTGTGGTCATGTCATCCAAGTTGCCACATGAACAGGTACAATAAAAGCGTACCTGAGATACAACACATATCATGAATCGTTAGATTCTTGGTATGTGCTTTAGAATAGGTTAACCAGAAGACTATACCGTGAAGTCATGTGGCTCTGTCAGTATGTCTGCACCTCTTCCCACTTCCCTTATGTGCGTTGTAATAAACATTATTCCAGCGGCTACACCTGTTTCCTGGGTCATTGTCTCCTTTGGTTGCATCATGAGCGTCTTTGAACGGCCGGCCATCTTGGATTTTCAAATGGCCGCCACAAACAAATACACTTTTTGTCAATATGTCGTTACCAAAGTGCGTGATGAACTAAATCCACAGGCTACCTTCATATTTTCATGACCGAGGCTTCGGATAGTGGCACAATAAACATCTTGGCCACAAATAGCAACCATCATAAATTCCAAGATGGCCAACTGAAACTAACTGGAACTTAGTGCGAGTTATGAACTGTATTCCAGTGGCTGAACAGAATTTTTATGACTTAGCTACAAGATAATGCCACCATGTCCTCGATGTTCATCATTATGAATTGCCTCTTAATGTCCACCATTGTGAATTTGAAAGTGACCACCATTTGAGACACAGGTCTGTCCATATCGTGTTACCCAAACGGATCATTAGCTTCCAGTTTAGAGGCTAGTCCCATCAAACCAGTATTCGATTTTCTACTTGTGTAAATTTGTGGACATTCGGACCTCGATGATGGTAAGTAGGTTTAACTGTATGTAGACCAAGAAGTTCGATGTTGCCATTGATGCTTTATGTGTTTGTCAGTTTCTTCTTTCTTCTGCTTCTTCCGCTTCTTCTTCTTTTTCCTACTTTTCTTTTCTTATGGATAACATTTGCATGCCTTTGTCAATCAACTTCAAATTTGTGGTGAATATTGGTCCTGCCTAGGAGAAGACACCTATTGTTTTTCATCTCTGTCCGAAACTGGATACTTGTGTGTTCTACTATTTCTTCTATTTCTATTATATGCAAATTTTCCATCTGGACCTATGGTAAAGTGGCTGTCTGTGTTTGGGTACAAATTTCGATAATCTTATTTGCATAGATAGCACTTCAGTGATTGGTTCACAGTCATGATTCAGAAAGGTCAATGTTTCGGGGTAGAAATAGTGACTGACCTTTGGCTCAACGTGTGATCTCGTTTTGCAATTAAAGTACATTCATGGTTTACAGCCATGCCATCCAATTGTGTACAGTATGGTGATATTAGGCCCTAGAACATATCAGTGCCAAATCCACGAGGTACAGGAAACAAGAACATGTGATTTCGACCATTTTCGAACACTATTTCCTGAAAAACTTAACAGATATTTTTCGAGCCTGTAGCTTTAGCTGCGGAAAGCTCGATATAGGGATCTAAATGATGTCTGTGGATGTCCGTGTTCCTGGGTGAGTGATTAAGTAGGGTTTAACGTCGTTTTCAATCTTGTTTCCGTCATATCACGACAGTGCCTACATGTGCTAGAACACGAGAGTGCTCACAGTTCCTATTACCCTGGACACTGATCAGCCCAGCCAGTGTTCCTGCTCCTGTTCTCCTCCCTGTCCCTATCCGAAAAAGTCGTTAAAGTTTTGGACTTAGAAAATTGTTTCTGTCCAGTTTCTCGGCCTCACGCTATGTCTCCTGAACTAAGCCCCTCTCCGTCCCCCCCCATTCTCATTTATTCCGGGAGATTACACGACGCTACACTTGTTCAACCTATGCACTACCCTCGAGCGGATGTCCCCACCCCTGGGGCACCGCATGTTAAAAAATTTCCTATCCACAGCTTCTTAGCCTCATGTGATACTAACCTACCTAAGGTTTGAGATGCCGTGTACATTGTTTGTACACACACACATGCCGAATCACCTACAATATATTCCTTCATAGTTAGTTTTGAATTTCGTGTCGCCTTAAATGAAGGACACCATTTCCTTCAATTTTGCTATCAAATCATTCTATTCCACGTCATATGATTTACTCCAAAGCTTTTGCACCAACCATATTTTATTTCAGAAATATGATATGAAATAACTGGCGTGGAATCCCCTCAGTACCGAACCCCTGTTAGTTTTGAATTTCGTGTGGCCTTAAATAAAAGACACCATTTCCTTCAATTTTCCTATCAAATGTTTCTATTCCACATCATCTGATTTACCGCAAAGCTTTTGCACGAACCATATTTTTTCAGAAATATAATATGAAATAACCCGCGGGGGTTCCCGCAGTTCTGAACCCCTGTTAGTTTTGAATTTCATGTCGTTTTAAATGAAGGACACCATTTCGTTCAATTTTACTTATCAAATAATTGTATTCCACATCATATGATTTACCCTAAAGCTTTTGCATGAATCATATCTGTGTCCACGCATTTAACTTACTATATTAATTAAAACTTAGTCCCTAAAGTTTGGGTGCACAATGTGCATATGATCAATTTCCTGAATTGAATTGGATTTCTGATCTCGTGATTTCTTAGACTGACAGATGACAGCATGTAGTTGTCAGTGTGGTTATTTCATTTGCAGGGAGCTTTCCGTGGCTTTCATGTCAGCACACCTACCACTACTCTCGAGAGCATGTCCCCATGCCCGGGGCGCAGAGCCTCACCCTCTATCTCCTAAACTATGCCTCGCCCGACCTCATACCCTCATATATTCCAGGAGCTTACACCACAAAGATATGGTTTTAGGTTTTTACAGATAATGAATGTTTCCTTTACTCAACATGCAAAAGGGATGCTTCCTCGCTCGCATTCGATCGACTGTATCTAGTTAAAATCTAAGGTGGCGATCTGGAATTTCCAAATGCCCACTATGTTATATATTTTGTCAATATCACCTTATGCTATCACCTTTATTACAGTGGCTACACCCACCAGTTTTCAAGACCAGAACTCCAGATGGTGACATAACCTACATGTGGCGACCCTCTTGGAACCTAAGATAGCCGTCGTCTGAAGCCTATTTTGACTATATCTCAGTAAGTCGAGAACCTTGTTCCACTGGCTTCAGTTACTTGTTCAAGGAGGGCACCGCAGACTTTATTTGGTAGGTTGAGTGTATTTCTGTTGCGTTCTTCGTGATTGTCTATACTCAACCATGTCCAACTATTGACGCTGTTTCACCCTCTGGTCCAAGCATACCAAGCAACAACCTGGTAGGTTTTCGACTGCATCGAAGATGTAACAGTTCAGAAAGCTGAACAGTAACACTAAACTGTTACCATAGTCCATAGTGCATCGGGGATGACTTCCAGAAATGCTCGAAGACAGCCATTTCTGCTTTCATTTGATAAGTCTTGCTTTTGGAACGTGTTACGGCAATCCACTTTATCGGGGCGACTGTTCATTGTGACACAAGATTGCCGTAACAATTCTACCCAGTTTCCCCTCTGTTCTCAATAGTAATGCTGCATCGCGTTCGTGATCAGACGTTCGGTTCTGATCTATAGTGAGGTGGCTTAGCAAAAAGATCGTGACACGCTGGACCAAAGCACCAAACTTGGCACATTCATCACTTGAGGCATACAGAACAATATCAGAAGGGGTACCCATTACTTTGGATCGTGTGACGCCCTCTGGCCCCCAAAAGGGCATCTAAGGGGAAATATTATCAATGAAAAAATAGAAACCTTACCAATAGCTTCATTATTTTCGTTATCCTTGAGGCTAGGAAGATGAAACTTGCCACACTATATCTTTGATTCCAGTGCTACCAGAAAATGTAAAAAATAATCAAGATGGCCTCTATGATGATGTCACAGTGACGTCATATTATAAAAATAAGCCAGTTTATTGATCATTTTTCGGATTGATTTTTCAAACTTTTTACTTGTGCTATTTTCTTTGCCAAAATTGCCTTGTAAATTAGTAAATAATCATCTTATGTGATATAAGATATTATTGGGCACACCAAGTTTGAAGAAAATACTCCAAAAACGCAATTTTCAAGCTACGCCACCGTGTCGTCAAATCTGAATTTACCCATGATGCTATTTTCCGAGAATAAAATGGCCCTAATTTGATTTGTTATAAGACACAAAGTGCTAGCTCTAAACAGTTGCGAGCACCAGAGAAAAGTCCATTGGGGAGAGGGGAGGAGGCGAGGGTGGAGCTGAATCCACCAAAAACAATGTAGGATCCTCCCTATTCAGTATCATTTTTCTTATGGTGTACATGCACAACCGGCATATAATTAGAGTAATGCACGGGTGCTGAGCCATGCACATGTAAAAGTAATGGTCTTGGCACCCAGTGGAATATATTAGATGTAGTTTTAGATCTCTCCCTCCAATCTGCCTGAAACCTGAAATCGTTCTAAGCACTTCCAATCATGGCAATGTTAATTTTATGTGCCTGTCCCTCAATAGGCGTTAAATGCACTTTCCGATCCCTTTCCTGTGTTCATTCACTCTCTCAGATACCATTAGCTATCCTGAAAATGTTTTACAGCCTATTCACTGAAAAAAAGATTGCGCGACCCTATTTTCACCCTTGGTAATCCCACAGCCATTCTGACAAAGTCCCATGGACATTCGACCAGAGCTGTAGCCATTCAATGGCAATATATAGACCAGTGCTGCAACATGTAAATTGTATGTTGCATGTTCCCAGTCCCCATTGGGTGTTAAATGCCCTTTTGATTTCTTCTGGTTTTAGAGTCCCTTTTCTAACCATATAGCTCTTTTAGCTATCTCGATGAAATTTCACTGCCTTCCAGAAAAAAAATCCCGGCCTCCAATAGGCGTAAGATGCCCCTTTTGAGATTTTTCTTTTTAGGTTCACCCTCACACTCTTCAGATGAAGTTTCGTACCATTCCGTCCAAAACCGTGGTTATGTACGGCGGCCACAAATGAACACACAGAGACGCGTAGAACTAAACACGAGTCCCCGGCCCGTGTAACACTTGTTAAGTCAGCTATTCATCTCTCAAACTTGAAAGTAGAAAGATTGAAATTGGAGCGATAAGCAAGAGGTGGAAGAAACTGATGACATCTGGCGAATAAAAAGCAACCATATGACTCAACAGGGAAGCTTCCCTCGGCACCAAACATGCAGACACGAGAATAAGGTGGATTCTCGGACGTAGCCTCAGTATCTCAGTCGCTCTTTTATTGTAGAGGTTCATGTGGAGATTATGAAGTATCCGCATGGCCCCCAGCCCCAGCTTAAGCGGAATTACATACGCTAGCTCGGGAGCTGTGATGACAGATCAGCTCAAACAAATAACTCATCGGATGTTAATGGATGAGCATCGAGAAGGTCTGATGGAGTAAACGCTTAAACATGGGTAAACCTGGTAAATGCAAGAATACCCAGAAAAACTAACCTGGCCAGGCTTGGAGTTTTTTCATCTTTTTTTCCATTTTACGAGATGGAAACTAAAAAATCGGGCCATTGTTGACACTCTTGGCATCTATGGTTACAATCACAAACAATATGGCCGCGACCAGCATTTTTATTTGCAAAGTCGGCCGTCATTTGGACTTCCCACAGACGCTACTTTGAACATTGAGGCCATAATTATCGTAAATAACAGCAAATAATACTTCCCAACAGATATAATGATGGTTGTAGTCTTGCTGACGATCCAGATCCGTCTTTGTAACGTAAATCCTTCGATTTTTCTCGAGAGCTTTGTTTACAGACGTCTTTACAATGGCGGGCCGAAGTAAAAACGCAGAGAACTAGTTGCATCATGGGATTGACGCATGCGCATTGGGCCGGATATGAACTGTGCTATTTAAGATTTTACTTGTTAGCTCTCGTTTGCACACGAACGCAATATGTCAATATGGTCAGATTTCAGCGCAAAAAATGCTGAATTGACAAGCTTTACATGCATGGATAAAGAGCGATTGTTTCCTATTACACAGGCGATTACGTCAACCTAATTGGTGTAGGTGGTTTCAGCCACCCCACTTCCTTCTCAGAGAACTTTTCTCTGAGGCTCCAAAATGAAGAAATGTTGAGAGTTGTAACTCAGCACAGTTATAGCTTATGATATTGAAGTTATTTTGAGCCTGTATAGCATAATACTCGGAGCCGAGCATCATGAGTAAATTAAAAATGGATGACATTAGGGTGTAACTGGAAAGTTCTGTTTTCCTCGTATTCCTTCAAGATTAATGTGTTCTGTTTTCGCAAAAGTACTCAAAAGTTGTGTTTTTTGACTAAATGATTATTTACTAATTAACCAGGCACTTTTAGCGAAGAAAATTGCCCAAAATAAAAGAATGGAAAAATCGTCCACAAAATGGCTTATTTTTGGAAAATGATATCATCATGGCTGCCATCTTGGATTTTGTGATATTTTATGGAAACGCTTGAACCAGTGATACAGTGTGGCAAGTTTCAGCTTCCCAGCCTTAAGGATAATAAAAATAACGAAGCTGTTGGGAGGTTAACTATTCTTTGAATAACAATATTGCCCCTCAGATGCCCTTTTGGGAGCCAGAGGGCATCACAGAGCCCAGAGCAACGGGCACCCCTCCTGATATTGTTCTATATGTCTCAAGTGATGGGTGTGCCAAGTTTGGTGCTTTGGTCCAGCGTGTCACGATCTTGCCAAAATATGGCCCTAAGCCACCTCACTACTAGTAGCAAGTCGGATATCTCACGACACGCTTAGCTCTGCAGCTCTCGAAAGTGCCGGAATTCTAAGGTCGAACTTTCGTTTGGCTGCTGGTACTTTTGTTCCACAACAAGTGGATTGTTTCTGCTTAGTCTGCTTGAAATACCTGAACTGGAGCGTGATACAGCATCAATCATGGGAACTTGCGATATGATCTTACCTGAAAATCCTACAAGATTATTTTGCAAAATCTTGTAGAATCCAAGTGCTATCAAATATATTAAAATGAGATCAAAATCTCATGGCATTTCAAAATCCTGCAGGAATAATTTAACTCCTCGACGGCAGACTATCGAACCATACGATCTACTCTTTCACGTTGTAGGATCATATATAAGATTCAATGTAACCCCATAAAAATAAATTCTACTCTTCAGAATTCAATTTGGGCAATACTAACTTCCAAGCAGTTTCAGAAGTTCAATTTTCCTTGTGTTTTCTATGGCTATGTGGAACTGGATAAATGCATGACAAAAAATACCCCATAAAATCCGGGATTTGTACAATAATTCAAATTAATCCCTGGACAATACTATCTTGTCCCGATACCATTCAGTGCTGCACTGAGACTTGGCTGACCGCATGAGTTCTGGTTCGTTAATCTGGGTGCTTTGTTATCTCTCTAATCTATGAGGGGTTTTTTAAATCGAAGTTCAAAATGATCATCAATGTAAGCTTATAGGTTCTTTCCTGGAATAGTATCACAATATATGATCATCAATGTAAGCTTATAGGTTCTTTCCTGGAATAGTATCACAATATATGATCATCAATGTAAGCTTATAGGTTCTTTCCTGGAATAGTATCACAATTTGGTCCATATTTATCATATTTAAATCAGTTGTCAATAATTTAAAAAAACTGTTCCCGGTTTTAGAGAAAGGGAATAGGCCAGGAGAACGAACCGAAGCTCCTGTGTCAATGCACCTGTCGCTGCTTTCTTGGCAAGATAGTATTGTGTTAGGATTAACTTGGATTATAGTGCAAACTAACCATTCTATTGAACTGACAGTTTGAAGAAGATATATGATAGAAATCCTATAGGATCCTCTAGGGTTCGAAATGTGATCTTATAAGATGGATAAATCATTCCAGCAAATCCAATAGGAACAAGTACGATTTTTGGTGAGGGAGAGTTCACGTGTTCCAGGATTTGTTCATACAAATCAAAATTGACTTGATTATACATAATGCAAGGATATATCGATAAGACATTAATGAGGCATCAACCGGAATATCTTCATCGATATATAATAGATGAAGTATATTGTGGCACCATCTGATGCACTAGCCCTGATAATGTAAGTGAAGCCATGCACTGAAACAAGTTTTATAACACTTGTGCCAATAACATCGAGCTAACCGTGCATTTATTACACGTTTTAGCACGGTTATGTGAAATGTACATGTGTCAACTGCATGTGTTCATTAGGAGATTACATTTCACAAGTCGAGTGAGGAAAGGGACATCTGCTTTCATACAAGTAACAATCGAATAAAACAGACAAATAAATCAAATTATGAAATTTCTTTCTTAAGTTTAACTGTTGTTTTCATCGTGAAATTTATTAACAAAGCGACACAAATAGGCATATATCCACGTAATTTCTCAACATAAATCACTCCCTATTTAAGAGACCACATAAACTCGTCCACTGACATTGGCACGATGCCAATTGAGACGGGAGCATCGTCACAATACCAGTGGACGAGTTGTTTTTTTTCAAATATAAACTTTCCCACACTAACCGTGCGTAAAATAACCATTTAGCACGCCTATGAAAACATTATTTCTTAAGTTCCTGACTAGTTTGACAAGAATGAGTTGTAGAAGGCGGTCATCTTGAAACCCAAATGGCCACCGCTAAATTAAAATTATGTCTGGTCCGCTACCATCTGAAGCTTAGCCCGTGGAACTGTGTATGAGTCGAGTCACTGGAATCAAGTTCATAATTCGTTTAGGTAAAGGTTATATTGATCAAAATAAGTTTCAAATGCGACCATCTTGGAATACAAGATGGCCGATGTTAATGGATCCTCCATATGAAGCGTCGTCTGAAATGTGGTACGTAGCCACTGGAATAACGTTCATCGCGAGTTTTGGTGAGAATACATTGTCAAAATATCCCAGTTTCACATGGCGGCCTTCTTGAAAGAAGTGTCATCAGCTGAGGCACTGGCCTCAAAAATGTGGATGTAACCACTTGAATAGTGTTCATAACTTGAGGTAATGAGATATTGGTGAAAATAGGTTTCAGATGGCGGCCATTTTGAAATCCAAACTAGCCACTCTAGAGGTTGGTGAAAAGGATGGCAAAATCGAAATTCGAAATCTATAACATTTAGAGTTGATTCAGCCTGATTGCCAAGAAAGGGGCAATAATTCCCACAAATTTATGCAAGTATATGGCCTATATAAGTGGGACAAGCTGGTATATGAGCGTTACGTAACAGATCACAAAAGATGTTAGAGGGCGTCTTCAGTGATATCGAAAAAGTCGAATTAACCGAGCATCGTTATTTCACATCCCTTGGTCTTGTATGTATCTAAGGCGCACCATATCAAGATTCTTTAGGGTATATTTTACATCACATCCGTAAGAAATACACCTTTTTTATGTTCACCCATATCCTGTCAAAATTAACATTATTTGTTTCTGCAAAACTAAGTCTAAAAAAATAATACAGTGACGAAAATGAGCTTTGGGGCTGCTTCCGTGTTATTAGATGAAATAATTTAGATTACATAGGAGATAAACCTTTTACCCACTGAATTGCGTTTTTTTCGGAAAGGCAGTATTCAGCAAACTGTGCTAGCTCATCTCAGCTGAATTGTATAACACATGCCCGAGCTCTCCTTCCGTGCATCTCTTGGAGCACACCTCGACAGATGCGTGATACAAAAGGATTAAATAATCAGTCATAAATTCCAATGTATAACATGGCCATCGTTCAATCCATGGATACAGAATGAGATACATATATATAGTTTTATCTCAACCGTCATTTCCATCTGATCACGCCAGAGTATGAGGGTATTGAGCTCTCCATTCTCTCCATTCTACAAGTCCTTCTCATAATCTCTTCCTCATCACAAGTTTTCACAATACGCCGAATAATATATTCAGACAAATTTTCAAAAGACTAATTTTGTCAGGTGTCATTTGGAATTCTACACGCTTAAAACTAAGTGTCGAAACCTACTCGTAAAGTGTTGCAATAACCCTTTAAGTGTGTCCACAGGGACAGCACTTTAAAGTGCAGTCCCTGTGGACACACTTAAAGTGTTATTTCAACACTTTACAACACTTTAGTTTTAAGCGTGTATTTGCCGACCTCATATATCAGCTTGATGCGCGATATTTGTGCATCAATTTCCTCTGCCTTGTTTTACACCACTTTAACAATATAGCTAAATACAACGGTCTGTCAGTTTCAAATGAGTAGGCAATTATCGGGTCACGAAGCTAACTGAACGTTAGGCTTTTTTGATACACTGAGTACCTATTGTGTATGTTTGTGCTGGTGTTTGTCGGATGTGCTAAGTTACGAACACGGTATTGAGAGGACAGGTGATAGACGCCTCAATAGGAGAGATCAGGAATCCTTTAGCTTCACTGACTATCTTATGTAGATGTTGTCAATAGATAGCAGATAGCCAGCCTAACAATTACACAGCTCAATACAACGAATAAGCTCTGTCAATTGAGACGACAATACAACACTTCAATTATCGCCGTACATGAGTAAATGGTAAGGACGGCTATCATTATCAACTGTTGGACACCGATAGTTACAAATTATAGGCAATTCTAGATATCGTTGAACTGGAGGGTTTGGCAAACATACATTGTAAAGCGACTGTTAATGACACAATTGTCGCATGAACGCGACATTTAACCTAAATTCTCTCTCTCTCTCTCACACACACAATTGTCGGAATTATGTCTTTAACAGTTGCTATGTCGGTATTTTTCGTATATTGCGTTATTAAGGTTGCCATAACGTTTTCAAAGAAGAAAGTTCAGAATATCAAATTTTAATTGGAAACAGTATCTTAAAATATGTCCACTTTTAGTGAATTCATGCTAGGAAATATTTCTCGGGGATACGTGTCGAAACTACCCCGATACGTTAAAATGTCTATGCCCGGGAACATTTACACAGCAACATATCGTTCTTCATCGCCATGTCGAATAACACACATATATAGCCGTTTTCGTCATAAAAATCCCTTAGTCAAAAATTTAACGAATTTTATTGGTCGAAGACAGCTTCCTCTTAGGATATTTCTTATTGTAATGGTATAATAAGTTAAGTTGATTTTTTTGGGGGTCATTGTTTTGGAAAATTACATATATCTTTTGAATATCTGAAAATATGCCGGTGGTATGTCCGTGTGGGAAATTTGGGGAGAGGGGATACGTCAGAGGGAAGTCATACAATCATCAATGGTTCACGTGCAAATTCGAATTTTATAATGTGTTATCTTAGTGTTTAATAACGTGTTTGAATAGTTCAGCAGCTGAGGCATAAATGTCATCTTAATGTGTATTAAGCTTGCCAAAATTTAGTGAACCGAAATGCGACACCGTATAATGATTTGTGTTATTTCCCCTGCACTTTGAGTGGATATTTTTTGGTTTTCCGAACAAGAACAATAGAGATTGTTGATCAGCTTGCCGTACAATTTGAGTCACGTGACGTTATGAGGTTTGTATACGGTCAACTGGCTTTATGAATTTTGTCATAAAAACAGAATGTTATACGCGTTTCCAGACGACTATGGCATGCGACGTCAACTTAAATTTTCCCGCATTGTTGTCGTTTTGATAACAATCATTAATGAGACGGCTGACTAAGGAATGAGAAGGGTTGGATGGAGGTAGCCCGGTTCCAGCGTAGATTGAAAACAATGGACTGAACTGTGAAAGATTTCCACGGCCGATTTGATGGCAATGGCGATATTAGAAAATGCAGTTGAACGCGAAAACGGCGACGCTCATTTGCACAAAATTTCTGAGGAATATTTTGAAGTCGCGTGGACGCTCGTCTCGTACATTTTAATAACAAAAAGTCTCGAAGCTTCAATTTCGGATCGAACAAAGTCGGACGTGAATAGCGTTGAAGTTTCTCGGTAATTATAAACCGTCAGTGACAATCGGAGAACAATCCCATACAGGCAGGTGTGACGGGGTTTCTCAGCTTTGTGGACAGGACCTGGCTTTTCATAAACTCCAGGGGCAAACTTTGTTCAATCACGCACGTGCGGTTGTGTGAGTACGCAAAGTAAACGTTGACACGCGACTGGCCCAGGCAGCTATTATAAATCCTCATCGTCCGTGTACAAATATTTAAATATCTCCATTTAAAATGAACAGACTGGATTTTTCGGCAATATTTTAATTATATCTTTGATCTGACACACACATGAAGTTCTGCCAAAATGAATCTGACCAAATTTAAATGGGTAATAAATATTTCATCATGCCCTAGTTCGATTTTAGGGAAACATATATTGCTTGTTCTTGATATAAAAGTGACACGGTAAAACAAAATATGCCTCGACAAATATAATACATGAGCAGTGTGACTAACGTCACTGGACCTACGAAGTAGAGTAGGCATTAGGACTCGAACGCGAAATCTTGGAAATCCTGCCTATATTAAGATGGGCACTGCCCAAGTCAGAATCGCCAGTGATTTTCATCAAAAATCACCAGAAATTTTCATCAATAGTAGGTCAGCTCAGAACTTGTTGGTAACAATCTCCTAATGCGCCTTCCTTCCAAAAATAAATAACGATCGCCGATTTAATTTTACAATTTTTTAACTAAAGGAAACAGATTGAATAATAAAAAGTTCACTAGATTTCAAGCTTTACGTGTGAAAATACATTTACATCTCTTTAATGGTTTTCAGTGCCCTTGTTCAGGATCAAAACAACTTTTTGAATCGCATTATTTTCCCAACAATACAACAAATTTTTATATATAGTACTATAGTAGAAAGGTAGCATTTATGTAGTTTACGGTAATTCAACTCAAGATCAACACCTTCTCTGCACAAGATAATAATGATTCTATGAGCATAACCGGTACAAAGACGAATAAATAGCGTCTCTACATCACGTTGTTATCTAGATATATGAGACAACACATTTTGGGTATCGGCAATCTGATGAATGTACTATTCCGGTTTTCTTGTTTCACATTATATTCTGTGGCGGTTGATCGGTGATTTTCTTCGTTGATAAACGTTAAACCACCTCAGCTTCGTTGTGTGAATCGGAATTGCATTGCTGTGACACACCAACACACACCGTGGCAGTGATTCTGTATCCCCCAATCAAGGAATCAAAATGGATCAAGATTTGAAATGACAAGAAAAATTTAGACATATTTTGTTTACACATGTAATTTTTTGTTTAAACTATATCCAAGTGTGATATATAGTCAATATTCAAGAGGTACAAAAAAAACCTCAAAGTATGTGCTCATCATGATCAAAGTTACTTTATCTAGTTAAATTCTACCCAAAGAAAATAAATTAAGACCCTTTAAACATGCCGTCATGGCTTTGTTTCACCCTCAGTAAACTTTTATCATTGTCACAGACTAATCTGAAGGATGATACCACATCTTTCTTTTTTCTGCTGGGTTATTGCACCAGGCTGACTTAATTGGTTGATGTAGTATATTTCACCATCAGTGGGTAATTTGACCTGAATTTGACGCCTGATGTGGTCTGTGATGAAATGTTTGGATGTGAAATAGGATACACGTTAAAGGCAACAGTTTACATATATCTATAACAATATACTGAATTGTGTGTAGGCTGGCAAGTTGGTAATAGCAGTGTAGATAAATGCACTAACAAATGATGGAAAATTAGCATTTCTTATTTCATAAAAACAATTACGGATGGCATACCCCACCAGATGTTGTACTGTGTTATATATACAGTGAAACATACAGCCAAGGGTTCCCGATGGGAATGACAGTGTACTCGCTGAGCCATCAATAAATAATAAAAAAAATAATTATCAATCAAATTTTCATCAGAATTCGGTCAGCTCAGAACTTGCTGGTAACAATGCCCTAATGCTCGTTCATGCCAAAAATCAAGGTTCTAATGTCAACGGTTCTCCTTATTTTGCCGACGAAAGGATTCGGATGGACTGACTCACTCACTCATTACCGGACAATTTGCGATCTGTAGCCTACTTCGTAGGAATACGACCCAGGGGTACGGACAGTTCCCCACTCGGACAGTTCTCTACTCGGACAATTGCCCACTGGACAGTTCCACACTTGGACAATTTCTCACACGGACATTTCCCCACCCCATCTTTAACCCAGAATATAAAAAATGTCATTTACAGTAGAAAAACACACACACACACAATAATATCTTATTAAAACACGGAAAACTTACAATAATGGCCCACTCTCACTTTATTGGGAAAGCAAAAAGAGCCTGTCTGTACTATATTTTCCCAGTATTCAGAGAAAATAGCATTATCTTTGACTGGAAAATTGTGTGAGATATCATTAGTTCAAAAAACTCTGCTATGTTAAAAGATAGAGTGAAGAAAAACTAGACTCCCACTTAATCTGTTACCCCACTCAGCGGCATGTCAGTTGATTGGCAAAAATGCCAAGTTGGCGAGTTGAGACTCTAATAGGGGCGAAAGTTGGCGAAATGAGACTAAACCCAGTTTACTCACCTGAAGTCACAGGTCACTGAACAGACAGGCTCTCTTTGTTTTACCAATAAAGTGGGAGTTGGCCATTGACTATCACGTTTTAATCACCATCCATAGACTCTACAAAATAAGTCAATGTTTGGCAAGGCTTTGGTGTAAGACATCCCATTGAAAATATATTATTATACCTCATGTAAATTCGTAATGTTTTCATTGGTTGACAGCCTGTCACGTGTCATTGTACAAATCGTGATGTTCAGTGATGATGCAGTCATATCTTGCCTTACCTTTGAATAAATGTCATGTACCACGACAGAGCGTTGAACATGACATTTATTCCACGGCGACATCTGTCGGACCAAGAGTTGCCTCCCATAGTGAGCCAACATACTCCCCGAAACGAAATTGATGTGTGTATGTCGGCCTGATGTGTATACGTCTGCCCGTTGGTGATAGAAATTAGTGAATGTGATTTGGTAATTGACTGAAATAAATTTGGCATCTTTTGAAAAGGTACGTATCATCGAGAACGTTACTCTTCCAAATTATGCGATTGAGTTGACAAACAAACCGAAGTCGAACAGTTGATCTTGACACGGCGTTTTGAAATCAACAACGGTCGCGCAGTGTTGAACACGTTATGCTTATTTCACCGTATCATCCTCATTCCCATGATTATCAAGTCCCATTTTATTCAAATATGACATTCGGTATAATAAAACAACTATTGCATGTTATAGAGTGGGACATCACGATTTATTATACCTCACTGTGTATTCGTTTATTTTAATTGGTTGAAACACCATCACGTGATATTCCGCAATTCTCGATGTCTTATGGAAAAAACAGCTCGTCAATGTGATGTCCCACGATCTCGCGCCGATATCACACGATCACGCACTGACGTCACACGGCAGAGGCAATGTCACACGGTCTCGCGCAGTTATCACCCGTGAACAGACTCTTTCGTAGCATTGTCGTATGTTGTGCTGTCATTCCGCTGTAATCACGATGGCGTGTACAGACAGAAAGCGCTTTACGTTAGGTTTTCGCTGCCTTGGTTTTTCTCTTTACACTGTAGGTCTATTTGCATTGTTTATGGCTTTTTTCGGTATAATAAAACAGATATTGCATGCTTTGAGGTGTGATATCACGATTTGTCAGCTCTCGAAGGTGATGTTCAACTCGTGCTCCGCACTCGTTGAACATCACCTTCTCGAGCTGACAAATCGTGATATCACACCTCACAGCATGCGATATCTGTATATTGTCAGCTCTCGACAAGCGCGCTCGCTGTACATCACTTGTCTCGAGCTGACAAATCGTGATGTCCCACTCTATAACATGCAATAATTGTATATTATTATACCTCACTGTGTATTCGTTTATTTTAATTGGTTGAGACACCATCACGTGATATTCCGCAATTCTCGATGTCTTATGAAAAAACAGCTCGTCAATGTGATGTCCCACGATCTCGCGACGATATCACACGATCACGCGCTGACGTCACAAGGCAGAGGCAATGTCACACGGTCTCGCGCAGTTATCGCCCGTGAACAGACTCTTTCGTAACATTGTCGTCTGTTGTGATGTCATTCTGCTGTAATCACGATGGCGTCTACAGACGGAATGCGTTTTACCTTACGTTTTCGCTGCCTTGGTTTTTCTCTTTACACTGTATACATCTGTTTGTATTGTTTATGGCTTTTCCGGTATAATAAAACAGATATTGCATGCTGCCAGGTGTGATATCACGATTTGTCAGCTCTCGAAAACGCCGTGTCAAGATCAACTGTTCAACCTCGGTTTGTTTGTCAACTCAATCGCATAATTTGGAAGAGTAACATTCTCGATGATACGTACCTTTTTAAAAGATACCAAATTTATTTCAGTCAATTACCAAATCACATTCACTAACTTCTATCACCAACGGGCCGACGTATGTACATCAGGCCGACATACACACATCAGTTTCGTTTCGGTGAGTATGTCATGTTCAACGCTCTGTCGTGGTACATGACATTTATTCAACGCTAAGGCAAGATATGACTGCATCATCACTGAACATCACGATTTGTAGAATGACACGTGACAGGCTGTCAACCAATGAAAACATTACTAATTTACATGCGGTATAAAAATACAACTTGCAGCAGATCCTTTGTCAATTATATTTCGTGAGTCTTACACCAAATCGTTGCCCAATGTTTGCTGTATGTACTGTTGAAGGCATATCATACATGTTTGTTGTGCAAACATCTTAAATACACGTGTTATAATCTTCGAAAGAAATATCAAATATCTTACACATGAATATTGTGCTATATTCGTGCTACATTTATCATTCACCATGTGACTATTTTGTCGTTAAGCAATATCTGGAAAACATTGATGAACTAATTTTTCTTCGGAAAATATTATGGGTTAAAGTCGAAGTGGGAACTTGTCCGAGTGAGGAAATGTCCGAGTGGAGAACTGTCCTAGACTCATATTACCAACTAGTATTCATATTTTATTCTATAGTAACCCGCATATAGTAACAACTAACAGCCCAAAAAAGATTACGTGAATCCTATAGGATCATATAGTATCAACTAGCAATCCTAGCGAATCATATAGTACATACAAACTAGCAATCATTTTTGATACTCAAGCAACAAATAGCAATCTTTTAGGAACCTATACCAAAAGGCTTCATGGTTACCACAGGAAGATGTCTTCATGGTTACCACAGGAAGATGTCTTCATGGTTACCACAGGAAGATGTCTTCATGGTTACCACAGGAAGATGTCTTCATGGTTACCACAGGAAGATGTCTTCATGGTTACCACAGGAAGATGTCTTCATGGTTACCACAGGAAGATGTCTTTTTTGTCATTTATGGTTCATGGTTACCAGGTTAGGGCAATCCCACTCTCTGAAATAGAGGTAAAAAGGGTCGTTTTTGCTCAATAAATCTGTTCAAATAATGAATTCAGCAAAATACTCTTGAGGCGCACACAAACATATATATATATATATATATCCGCATCAAATGGTAGTAAAAAAATAAATTGTCATCTATCTAATTTGCACAATAATAGGACAAATATCTGTCGCGCTGTTTAAATATCATGGACTGGTTCTTCAAATGGAAAATTAATTTTAGAACATGGAACAATAGATAAATTAATGCGCCTGAAGTTTTGAAGCATTGGTTAATTGGGAATGAAAACTTATTGAGCAAAAACGACCCTTTTTTGAGAGCGGGACCGCCCTAACCTGGTTACATGCAACAATCATATAAAAGATCCTACAGTAACAACTATGCCAATCATATCAGATTACCGCCTAACAATCCTATGTGATCCTCACCAACTATAGTAATCCTATAGAATTCTAACCGACTAACAATCTTATCGGATAAGTATCTGGTAGCGCTTTCATAGAATCCCGCAATACGAACTATAGACATATGATTTTATATAGAACCAAATAGTAATGATCCTATAATACAATTAATTTCAATCCGATAGTACAACTTGGATATAACAACTTATACAATCCTTTATGGTGAAATCCTTCATGATTATACGAACGAATATTATGCTGCTCCATGTCATTATCATCTTCACCAGCCAAGTCAACTACATCGCAAAGCTCTCTACGCTGTACAGAGCAACGTGATGTACGTCGACTTGGCTAGAGAAGATGTGTCATTATATGATATGTGTCAATTTCCAATGCACTGTTTTATACCATTGTTATGTTTCAAATTAAAAGATTACGAACTTAGTATTCTATCAAATTTGTGTTCGATGAATGTCTATACAGCGAATAAAATGCACGATAGAAACAAGAATGCTTAACAAAAGGCTTCCAGAATGCATGTGTCTGTGCAAACATGCCCGGTGGAGGTTCCACACGTGTACACTACATTAACGGGGGAACGGTGCACGAGTATGCAACATCACTCACTATAAGCAATTACCCGAGGCTATTTCCTGTTCGTTTAAATCATTTTCGGACGATCAGTTATCCATTTGGCCATATTTGTCTGATTGAGTGAAATAAAGGACACTAAGATTACCCCTTATTGGACGGGGACTGGACCGCGCACGCTCCCATCTGTGCGCGTGTAGGCTATCATTTAATTTCATCGATAAAACACGAAAACTGTCTAATTCAGAGAGAACACAATGGAATCATATCTGTTCAAAATGAAGGGACGACCTTTGCCACAGACGATATGTTGCTTTTCTGGTGTAGAAGTAATTGTCACAGTGTCCCGAACGACGAGGATCTCCTGTGTTCATTTGACCAGAATGGATTATATTAATTAAGCTCTGGCTTCTGTCAGTTTTTCAGAATCAGAACACATTGTTTATAGTTTAAATTAACACCAGAATCCACAAAAGTTGATCATGTTGATTTTAATGAGGAGTTTCTGTGTTTCAGATAGGGGTGGAATAATGAATTTGTCTTCCTGGAAATCGTATGTTAATTGTAAATGTTATAACGGTCGAGCGATAATGAGATTATACGAAATGGACGGTTTGTTAAGGTTTTGACCTTGGCTTCGTGGTCAGTTTTGGGTGATGGTAATTCATTTAATCTGAATAGCATTACCAAGGTTCATTGCCATCGGCTTTTGTCAATTATATCCCAAATGGCAACACTCAATCAGCTAGTAAACCTTTTATAAATTCATCTGTATATTTGTAATCACTTTCAGTCGTAATCTGATGATTTTAAACACATTTTGATGCATGTTTTATCTGTCAAGTTTTTCCCTTATCGTCGGAAATTTCTCCACAAATTGTACAATATAACATTACGGTTTACCACGATTATTACTGGCACGTTGCTTCTTGTTTGTATCATGTCATTAACTCAGTTTACTATTTACTATATGATACATGCATGTCAGTCAGCAGCCTGATAAGTTAAAGCGAAACATTGACCATCTTGCATAGCAGACCGCGTTCCCCTCACTTTCAGCGTTTTCCACAGTTGCCTGGCTTGTGGGTTTTGTTAGTAGATATCATGAGGAAGTATATTTCAATATATTATGAAAATTATTAAATGTAATTTTTTTATCTTCAAATTGAGTTTAAAAAATATTTTTTTTTATATTTATTAATTTATTAATATTAACTGAGGTCTGTTATCACAGTCGCCATGATGATGATTGGCTGTAAAATACAGTCGCATTTCCCACGAATACGATTAATTCTCATGTGTACCAGGGGTATCTACGATAGAGATAGGCCTACCCCTGATTTTAGATAGGATGAGTCGAAGTAGACATACATGCACAAATCAACCACCCCACAGCGCATGCTTCGCTTTACAGCCTCACTCGATTTATGTCCCTGTCTCCAATAGAGGAAGTAGACATACCCGACGTAGCTATGACGTATATGGACACACACCCGCACACGCCGCGTCGTCATTCCATTCTAGTCCCGCGGGACTCCCTACTACGAGAAGAGACTCTTGGGGAATTGGTAGCCATCCCCGCTAATTTTGGGGGGTGAGTAGGCGCGTATGATTCCTACGTATGATCTTCCGGCCAGTCACCATTAAATGTTTCTATCAAATGACGGCGCTAAGCTGCAAAGATTGGTCTTACTGTAATAGTACCTAACTATCCGACGTATATGACTTCCACTGAGTGATAACTGTGTGTAAAAACGCGAGAAAATGTTGAACTATTTCTTCATAATCAACTGTGAAACGAAGCAGTACTCTCTAAAAAAAACTTGAGTGAACTGTTCCACTCAAGTTTGAGTTAAATGTACCTGTTCACTCAAACTTGAGTTACTTTTCACTCAACTTGAGTTACTTTTCGCTCAACTTGAGTTAAAACCACTCAAGTTCACTCAACTCGAGTGGGATCAATTTCCACTCTTATGCTTGAGTGAATGTCACTCAAGTTGAGTGCATTTAACTCAAGTTGAGTGAAAAGTAACTCAAGTTGAGTGAAAATCTCACTCAAGTATTGAGTGGGATCAATTTCCATCTTACTTGAGTGAAATTTCACTCAACTTTTTAGCCCACCATCACCAGATGGTGGGCTGTTCAAATCGTTTTTTGTCCGTGGTCCGTCGTCCGTCAGTCAGTCAATCAGTACGTCCGTAAACAATTCTTGTTATTGCGATTTCTCAGGAACTGCTGCATGGATCTTTCTCAAATTTGGTACATAGGCTCCCCTTGCGGTCTAGTTGTACAAGATACCTTTTCTGGTCCGATTTGAAAATCCAATATGGCCACCAGGCCGCCATCTTGGATTTCCCCATGAAACTTTGTGATCGCGATTTCTCAGGAATTACTGCATGGATCTTTCTCAAATTTGGTACACAGGTTCCCCTTGGGTTCCAGTTGTGCAAGATACCTTTTCTGGTCTGATTCGAAAATCCAATATGGCCACCAGGCAACCATCTTGGATTTCCCCATGAAACTTTTTTATCGCGATTTCTCAGGAACTATTAATGGATCTCTCTCAAATTTGGTACACAGGTTCCCCTTGGGGTATAGTTGTGCAAGATACCTTTTTCGTTCCGATTTGAAAATCCAATATGGCCACCAGGCAGCCATCTTGGATTTCCTCATGAAACCTTGTTATCGCGATTTCTCAGGAACTACTGCATTGATCCTTTTCAAATTTGGTACACAGATTTCCTTTGGGGTCTAGTTCTGCAAGACACCTTTTCTGGTTTGATTCGAAAATCCAATATGGCCACCAGGCGACCATCTTGGATTTCCTCATGAAACTTTGTTATCGCGATTTTTCAGGAACTAATGCATGGATTTCTCTCAAATTTGGTACACAGGTTCCCCTTGGGGTCTAGTTGTGCAAGTTACCTTTTTTCGTCCCGATTCGAAAATCCAATATGGCCGCCAGGTGGCCATCTTGGATTTCCCCATGAAACCTTGTTATCGCGATTTCTCAGGAACTACTGCATGAATCCTTCTCAAATTTGGTACACAGGTTTCCGTTGGGGTCTAGTTGTGCAAGATACCTTTTCTTGGTTTGATTCGAAAATCCAATATGGCCACCAGGTGACCATTTTGGATTTCCCCATGAAAGTTTGTTATCGCGATTTTTCGGGAACTAATGCATGGATTTCTCTCAAATTTGGTACACAGGTTCCCCTTGGGGTCTAGTTGTGCAAGATACCTTTTTCGTTCCCGATTCGAAAATCCAATATGGCCGCCAGGTGGCCATCTTGGATTTCCCCATGAAACTTTGTTATCGCGATTTCTCAGGAAGTACTTCATGGATCTCTCTCAAATTTGGTACACAGGTTCCCCTTGGGGTCTAGTTATGCAGGATACCTTTTCTGGTCTGATTCGAAAATCCGATATGGCCACCAGGCGACCATCTTGGATTTCCCCATGAAACTTTGTTATCGCGATTTCTCAGGAACTACTGCATGGATCTTTCCCAAATTTGATATGCAGGTTCACCTTGGGGTCTAGTTGTGCAAGATACATTTTTCGGCCCGATTCGGAAATCCAATATGGCCGCCAGGGAGCCATGTTGAATTCCCCCTTGAAACATTATCGTGAATTTTCAGGAACTAGTTCATGGATCTTTCTGAAAATTGGTACACAGGTCCCACATGGGACCTAGTTGTGCAAGATAACGGATTTGGTCTGGTTCGAAAATCCAAGTTACGTTAAAATAAGGTATTCCCGAGTTGTGCTGTTGCATCACAGGAGTCGGCGGATCAAACGGTGGGGCGTATTCCATATACTGAGTACAGAGAATATCCATACCTTCACCTTCTATATCAAGGAGTTCAAATGATTCCGAATTAAAATGTACTTCTTCAAATTATAAATCAGTTTACTTTAGTCCATGGCGTCGCAAGTGAACTGCGCCACCGTTTCTTCTGCCGACGGGTAGAATACACGAAGGGATGTCACTCTTGTGAAGCAACATCACAACTCGACAACTGTAGACTACTGCGTATTTCGATCCAAGGGAGATAATCAAGATTTAGACACTTTCAAAGTTTCAACATTACTGCACGGACCGGATCCCTTTAGTATTAAGTTGTGTACCATCTTACTATTTTCGAGCATGGTATCTTAAAAGAGATATCTC
Organism: Hanleya hanleyi; assembly: GCA_036873755.1. NCBI lineage: Eukaryota > Metazoa > Mollusca > Polyplacophora > Lepidopleurida > Hanleyidae > Hanleya > Hanleya hanleyi. The sequence continues at coordinate 73,630 of JAVTVY010018556.1, forward strand.
AAACTAGCCCAGTAAAAAAAAAAAAACAACAGAATTAGCATTCGTTCCTAATTATAAAATCTTAGTAGTATGTTTCATAGCTCATGCCAAACTGTCAAAGAGATTTGCGTTTGCTTCCTGTACCCAATGATGTGTGCTGGTTTTTCATCTCAAGCTGATCCCCATGGCAACGGAAGTCATACAGATGACACGCACTGTTCGGAGTTTCGGTGTGATACTGTGCTTTCAACGTGGATGCCAATATGGATTCCTACCAGTGCGAGTCGAGACACTACATGTATATCCTGCGTTATAGAACGAGCCCGTGCCGAGTGACCGCGTCGTTTGAATCCGACCGAATAACTCCTTCACTTTTGCACATGAGCGAACTACTTTTCATATACTCGCCCCATATAAACGGCGGAATAATCTGAAGACCATTCTTCTAAACGCTAAGTCAATAGAGGTATAATGCAGAATTGAAAAGTAATGTGAAATTTCCACAAACATCGTTTTACTATATGATGTCACTTCCGGCGGTGTGCTGCTCGGTCGGGAATCCTTTCGGAAAATCTGATTGGTGGCTGGGGTACTATTATGCTCCAGTGAGGTGGTTGATGTCAGTAAGAATATTCGTAAACACAAGTTAATCAAGAGAGAAGCGATCAGCAGTGTTTAGTGATGTTCTTATCCTCCCATCCATATCACTGACCAGTATTATTTCACTCAAAGAAGGGAATATTCTATCTCGCTCATGTACGCTTTTGTAGCATTCATGGACACCCATCAATATCTAGTATTAATCGATGTCCATTGCGTCATATATATTTATCTTTTACATGTAATTGTTAACCTATATAATCATAAAGAAAATTTACCGGGGTAGTAACATTGTACCGGGGTACTAACAATATACTGGGGTAGTAACATATTGTACCGGGGTACTAACAATATACCGGGGTAGTAACATTGTACCGGGGTACTAACAATATACCGGGGTAGTAACATTGTACCAGGGTACTAACAATATACCGGGGTAACATTGTACCGGGGTACTAACAATATACCTGGGTAGTAACATTGTACCAGGGTACTAACAATATACCGGGGTAGTAACATTGTACCGGGGTACTAACAATATACCGGGGTAGTAACATTGTACCGGGGTACTAACAATATACCGGGGTACCATTGTACCAGGGTACTAACAATATACCGGGGTAGTAACATTGTACCAGGGTACTAACAATATACCGGGGTAGTAACATTGTACCGGGGTATCGTTAATGCAAGCCCCAGACTATGATCTGAAAAATCTCAAACGGACGAGATGACAAATGGCTATGTGTTTTGTTCCGGATATCGCGTCGTTATTTTCATAGCCGTATAGCATAATTATATTTTCCTTCCCCTTACAACGAAGATTTCAGATCAACAAAAGAAATCTGAAAATTATATCGATTTTTTCTCAAATTATACACGCACCATTGAAGCTGTGTCCATGCACTGCCGCTCGCACCTGCAGATGAAGTAAAGCGCCATCTATTTAACAAGGGGTGATAATAATAGCAAGACGGCTTTTGTCCTTCCAAAATGAATTAATGAAAGAGTTCGTTTCTAATTTTCCGCCTATTCTTTATGCCACGTTAAACAATGAATGCCACATAGCCATGTACATATATATATGTAGGATGCCGAGAAGTACTTGTTCAACTGTCTTTGAACTGACATTTAAATGAACTTTTGTAGATAATGATTGCATCTGTGAAGTGTTGTACGAAGCTTTTATCGATATGGGCACTTATCACAACAACTAAAGATGAAGGAATTAAAATCATAATTAAAACTCGATATAGTCTTAGTATTAGAGTTATAAGCCCGGTATAGTGGATCGATTGTTTGCCACAAAATATCTCTTAACGACAGAATTTCCGCGACATACGAATTAACTACTAATTATTTCATAATAATACTCAAATTGAAAAATGAACGAAATACGGAACGGAATACAGAAAGGAATACTTTTGGGGGAAAGTAACGAAATATAGAAAAAATACACATAAAGTAGATGAATCATTAAATAGCGTACGAGGAGGTGAATTGACCGAAGGAACAACTCGAGGGTGTCTTTCCACAGTGAAAACGGCTGACCGCCTCCGTTCCTGGTGCAGGGCAGCCTATTGCGTAAGAAACGATTAAATAAAACAAGAGCGTATAATGAATGACGACTTTGTATTATATATTTAGACATTACAGAAAATATTGTAAATCTATGTAGTCTTCAATATTATTATTATTATATAATTTTTTGCTTTCGAGATAATACTTCCAATTTGGCAAAGTCACCTCCGGTGCAGACCAATTGATCGAAATCGCAGATTTGATATATGGAGCAGAACGATGCCGTGGAGGGTATATACCAAGAATTTGTCCATATTTTTTGACATGTATTTGTTGATCAAATTTTGAAGTCTGAAATCGGAATATATTACATCTTGAATTAACATACACCCCAAATAATCTCAACATGAACATTGGCATTCATAGATCAAATTTCTCTCCTTATACCGCAAGAATGCATGGAAATGAAAGTACGGTACACTAAATCGAGCAATTTATATAACTTCAGATAACGGTATCCCATCAAATATGTGCGAGGGATCGATTCTTTCTATAAGGTTTGCACAATTTAAAAATCAGATTAAATTAAAAAAATAAAAAAAAAAAAAAAAATATTGGGGTTTCTTTGAAATTATGCAGTATTGAAAATCATTTTTAAGCATGCAGCTGCAGGCAGCATGGGTTTAACTCCGACTGTAAACACAATTGTCCATTGCTGTGCTTTAACGATTGGACTTCTTTTGTCCACGAAGTGGAAATACATTCGACGTTTTATTCTAGACGATCATTCAAGTGTTCTAGAAAATAGAAATTGTTTTTCTCCCTGAGAGCACTTGCCTATAGATGATCTTCCATGCATAGCAATTCCAACCTTTCATCGTGCCAGATTTTCCAAGAACATGGAGAAAAAAATCATAAAACCATTCGGGGGGCGAAAGAACTTCGCCATCGGCTTTATTTAACAGAAAGATTTAAATGAAACCGGAAGCATGAAGGTTTCCATAGACTATATAGGGTCCTTTGTCCACTTTCTTATTTCGAACGATGAACATGTGATTCTGATTTCCAGCTTTTATTTGTAATTTTAAACACACGTCATTTTGAAAATAAAGAAGTATCGGAGTATAATTGTTACTGAAGCCAAGTATACTTGTGTGTTGAAGACGGTATCTCCATTCAGCAAGTATAACAACATTGAAGACGTGATGGTAAACCAACAATGGACAGAACCTCGGGGGAGGTGTTCCTCAAGACAAGTATAATTTTTGTCACAGATTATGATGAATG